>JARJCM010000749.1:0-24225 GCA_029233265.1 Mycena alexandri | reverse complement strand
GGAAGACAGACACACTCAATCCATCTTTTGCTCCCACCAGACTGCATTTGTTGCAGTTTGCTTGACAAGATCTTGGAGTGAAGAGAACTGCACCGAGATTGCTTTTCCTGCGCCAGGCCGGCAGCGACAAAAATGTTGTAATAGCAAACCGATATACACCGACTTGTTCTAATGCGGTGCTATAACTCTATATGGACACAGTGCGCAGTTCTAATTGCCTGCGCCTTTATGCATTTGTTGCTCATTGCATTAGCTTTGTATTACGAATTATTACCTATGCTTGTACTTCAGACTTGTATGGTTTCATAGCTACTTTACCTACTTCCAGTTATATTTACTCTGGCTTGTATTTAAGCAGTAGTATTCTCCGAATTTACAACAGTTCTATCTGCGAACCCGTCCTCTCTAAGTCATTACTTCTACAAAAAATGTTTCCGCAACGGTTGTGCGTCAACGAGCACAGGGTTGTGTTTGCGGTCCGGACGTGGCCACTCTCCAGTTTTTAGGCACCAGACAATAAGAAGCTGTGGCGGGTAGGCCTTGGTGTGTCCCAAATGTGAGACTGTCGGGGTTGCGCTAGCAGCCGGTGGGACGGAGGGGCCGCGACCGGTACCAGTCGAAGATGAAGTGGAAATGAGCCGAGGAAAGCGAGGGGCGTGTAAAGAGAGGTGTGCAGTAGATCCCGTGTGGATCAGGCGGGAGGCAGGGCACGACGCGCGTCCACGAAGGATTTGCTGGTTAGCTTTCGAAGTTATCGATGTAGGCCACAGCGGAGTGGTGTTAATCAGGGGATTGATTTTGAAGCCTGAAACATAAGAGCCTCCGCTTGGGTTGGTGAAGGGAGTGGAAGCGAGAGCAAAGGAGTCTCGATTGCGCGCGACATCAACATGCACGTGACTGTATACACACTGCCAAACATCATGCACGGACCCGCGCCATTTGATCTCTTCCCGCAAATTTAAACATTGTGAATGGGTCGCAGTGTGTCAGACTCGCTGAGACTCGGACCGTGGCTGCCTCTCGCTCGATTGAACCCTACTTTAATTGGCTGTGACTCAGCGGCGCCATTATTGAGAAGTTCAAGCCTCAAGGTGCCATCATGAAGAGGGCTAATTTTGTGAGGAAAATCTGAGGAAAGTGTATTGCTATGCAGAACTTTATCTATTATCAATTGAATGTATACACATGCTCAGTCGATGCCAGAAAGACATGCACCCCGTGAAAAGTCATTCCAGCTGGTAGCCAGATGGTACCAGCTGGGACCAGACTTTGCAAAAGCTGGTCCTCAGCTGAACGGTTCATGTGGTAGTCGCGTGTGAGCAATTTGGCGGTGTATAAATAGATTGCGCGTAGTCGGCTAGACAGGGCCTGTGTAGTCATCTACGCATACCTACACTGACCCGTGGGAACCTACACAGAGTAAGTCTAGGCGATAGCGGAACACAGTGTTTTGGGGTGGGATCGCCCGAGCAGGCGCTTTTACTAGGGATGTTTTAAGGCCGAGGAACCCTTCCTTTCCTCCTCGGGGCGTCGCGCTCACCTTCTTTGTCAAGGACGAGGTGTATTTCCAAGATATTTCGTCCAGTTTATTCCCTGATATTTTTGCGGCAATTACACCCACCTGCGCTCTCCGTGCCGCCCCCGTAGCGTTCTTGCGCTCAGGCTGTTTGTTTCACATATTTTATTTGGGACATGCGCCGCGGCGTCCTCACCCACCTTCCTGTTCTTCCCGGATGTTCTTTGTGCGTACCCAGGAGCTTGTGCGCGACCAGTATTTCCGCGTTGGCCCACCTGTTTTTTTTGGGACGGGTGCGCGTTTTTAACTTGGGCCTTCGAGGTCGTCGTACGCGTTACGACTTTCGCTATGGGTGTCTATAGATCGGCGGGGATTTCGGTTCTTATTCTTTACTTCTTTCTCATCTTCCTGGGCTTACTTGCATTCGCATGCGTTGTTCACACCACCCCCAACTTGAACCCGATTTGCGCTCATGATATTTTCTCGACTTGTGATATGCGCGCCGGCGTCCTCTGTCCGGTCTACGTCTGTATGCATGACAGGATGTTTGTTTTGCATCCTCGGGCCTGCGCACGACCAGTGTTTCGGCGTAGGCGCAGATTTACACCTGCCTCATTCTTTTGTTGGTCGGGTGCGTGGCGGCTGGCGATATTCTGGTTTTGACGCGTGTTGCTCGTAACGGCCGGCGCGCCTGGCATGTCGTTTGTGTCGGGGTCTGGTGGATATTTGTGGGTCTGCGGGGTGAATGCGTACCAAAAGCTACGGAGTCAGACTTCGTGGCGGCGAATTGAACGATACCAGCCGCATACTCCCATAGCACCGTCTACGAGTTATCCTGCATGAAGCGCCGAAGGACCGGACTGAGTTCCGAGGTGTACGCGACATTCCACCGCTCTTATTAGTACTCCAAATTTCCTGACATCTTATAGTTGCAAGATAATTCCCAATTTTCATTTGAATACAACAGGGCAGACACAGAATAGGAAAGAAGGTTGAAACGAGACTCATGAAGTTCGGCCTGCCCAAAATTACTCTTGTGCGGCGGCCTCAGCTTTGAAAATACAGGCGAACCGAAGCCAGCTAATTTTGGACTCCGTCAGGCGCGGAAATATTTGCACTACTCAAGGCAAGACTTACTGAGTGAGTGGGTCCCAACCGGGCGCCGCGTCAAACACCACCTAAGCATGTTCGTCAACATCCAGATCTAATGCAAATTCATCGCAAGACGTCTCACCGAGGATGCGGGACACTCAAAGCCCGAATTATGGCCGATCGTGATGTCAGTGAAGGCGCTCGAAGCCCTGGAATAGAGGAAAGGATTGAGGAATCCGAGGGTGCCCTTTCTTCAGCAATGAGGTGGTCGTTGATCAGGGCAATAATCACCACATTCAAGGGGGACCTACGCTGAGTCAATAAAGGTGTGTTGGAATATCAAGCCGCCATCATTATTGATGGGATTTGTGATCCGCCCCGGTGTACATTACCAAGCCCGAGGTTTGTTTACTCAGCCCGATGCACAGACTCTTAGCTTGTAGAAAGTTCTAGTACATATATTGTAGAGTATATAAGCCCCCTGTAATTTGCCCAGTAATAAACAGTTCATCTTTTCTTCTGTCTCTTGGTTTGTACAGAGACCAGATATTCTTACAGGTTATGGGCCCCGACACCCGAACCTCTGCTTGACTTGTTACCGCGCTCTCATTTGTGGCCTTCTTGGGTGCCGAATCCCAACGCGTCGTTCTCTTTGTTGTCCTGGTAACCGCCGAAGCACCCGAGGTGCTTGAACCGCCCGCGCTCATCGAAGAGTTGTATGTTGCCGAAATTGCCGAATTGACCCGAAACCGAACCATTGGCGCCTATCCGAAAGCGCCCGCGTAACCGAACTGTAACCGATCGCGCCTATCCGAAAGCGCGTGTCCCAACGAAGAAACCCGATCGCGCCTAGCCGAAAGCGCGTGTCCCGTAACCGAACCCCGAGCGTGCCTATCCGAAAGCACACGTACCGACGAACCGAACCCTTTTGTTAAACCCGTATCCCGTTCCACCCGATTACATACGATGGCTGAAGCCAAAGGAGTTGCCAAACTCACGAATGAAAATTACGAGATTTGGCGCATTCTCATGGAGGCTGTGTTCACACGCCGAAATGTTCGCGACGTTGCGCTTGGAATTATCCCACGACCGTTGACAGGCCCGAATTCGAAAGGTGTCAAAGATTGGGATCGGCAGAGTGCCGAAGCTCGTGCCGAGATGATCCTGGCTGTCGAAGTCGATCAGCTCGCACATATGTCCGCGCCGACTGCCTATGAAGTTTGGCAGGAGCTCGAACGTGTCCATCGTTCCCGTGGATTTGCCACAAAAATGTCACTCCGCCGCAAATTTATGTCGATGCGCATGGAGGACACCCAGAAGATGGCATCATGGATTGGAGATGTCCGGAATGTTGCCTTCCGCTTGAAACAGAGTGGAATCACAGTTGACGATGAAGATGTCATACTTGTGCTCACAATGGGCCTTCCCGACTCCTACGACACATTTATTGTTGCCCTCGATTCCACCGACCCCGCCTCGCTTACCCTCAACTACGTGATTGGCAGATTGCTAAACGAGGAATCACGTAGAACCCCCACGATCACACGCGAAGCCGCCTTTCGTGTTGATGTGAACCGCTCTCACAACCGTCGACCTATTTCAGAAATTACCTGCTTCAAGTGTCAGAAGAAAGGACACTACAAGGCTGACTGCCCCGATAATACACCCGCTGCCGCAACTGCTATTGATGCAGAGTTTGATGCTGCATGGTAAAGATGTCGGCTTGAGGGGGAATGTTGGAATATCAAGCCGCCATCATTATTGATGGGATTTGTGATCCGCCCCGGTGTACATTACCAAGCCCGAGGTTTGTTTACTCAGCCCGATGCACAGACTCTTAGCTTGTAGAAAGTTCTAGTACATATATTGTAGAGTATATAAGCCCCCTGTAATTTGCCCAGTAATAAACAGTTCATCTTTTCTTCTGTCTCTTGGTTTGTACAGAGACCAGATATTCTTACAAGGTGCACGTAGGTGTACGTAGGTCAGCGTAGTCCGCTACAATAGGTCAGTGTAGATCACCTACGTCCACCTTGACAGAGATCAATAAAGGCGGACGTAGCTCTGCGTAGGTGTACCTAACTGATCTGAACTGGGTATATGTAGATCGACGTAGGTCGGCGTAGGTGCTACAGCTCACCTACGCCCACGTTCATTGACCTCAAGCAAAATAGTACAGTAGAGTTGTAATTGGATATACTGCTAGGATACTGCTCTCAGCATAGGTCACCTACATTCACCTACATTCACCTTGCATAGGTTACTAGGTCGACCTACATTCACCTGCATTCACCTTAGATGACCTTGACTGACCTCTGCGGACCTACACAGACCTACATCCACCTGCGCAGAATGTACGTAGGTGGGTCTCAGCGTAGGTCTATGTAGGTCCATGTAGGCCCCTGAACTCAGGCTGAGCCTAGGAGGTCCTTGAATGCAGTGAATCTCAGCGAAGGTCGGCGACGATGCGCTAGAAGGGACACATCAAGATAAAGACATGTGAACAACTGAAGGTCCCTGCCTGGTTCCTCCGACGAGGCCGGTTTCTCCGCCAGCCACGATCTCAAAGTTCCATCCCTGTACGGCCACATCAGGATAGCCACGTCCGGATTTATTGAAGGTCCCTGCAAGATGGATGGGATTGTCTTGAGGAAGCCGGCGATGGCGGCGCGCTGGAAAGTTTAGCAGGGAAGAAGTTGGAGAACCCGCCACCGGTGAAGTTGATCGCTTTTTCGGGCGTAAAGCCCTGCGTGGCTGCGTGGATCTGACGGCAGTCACGAACGGGCATGACGCGGGGAACACTGGGATGAAGTCGGTGACATTGCAGACAGTGAGATCGTCGTGGTTTCCGCGCACACCGCCCTACAGCGCGAGTGAGATATAATACGAGGAACCACTGAGGACTTACATCTCCGGAGGCGGTGAGCACCGATATGCCGCGGGCGCCAAACTACTACACGAATCAATCCCGGAAAACTCCGAGGGGAAAGGTTCAAAAATAAGGAAGAAAAAATGTAAATTAGGACCCATTGGGAAAATTCGGGCCCATTTGGACTGATAGTATCGGAGTTTGGATTCCAATGCGTCAGCAGTAGGAGGAGCCTCAGCGGGATGAGGTAAAGAAAAGCTGTGCATCTTGCGTGCATTAGTCTGCATTAGTGTCTGGCGATGTGTTGGGAGGTGGGAATGGTTGTTGCCCTCCGATTGTGAAAATTTCCTCACCAGAAACAAGGAAAGGGTGCTGACCCTGGACACTTGATGGTCGCAACAGGGTTGAATAACGAAGTTGAATCTTCGGGTACAGAGGTAGATCTTATGGAACTTATGAGGTGGTTTGAAGCAAGGAGCGATTGCGGATTGATTGCCGCGGGGGCCCGAACTCCACAGACTCCCTAGCCAAACACGCATGCACCGCGCCTTCTTCCCAACTCCCATCATCCCCCTTTATCGCAGATTTCACTTTACTCTGCTCGTTCAATTTATCGCTCCGCCTTCGGGCACCGGCTCCGACGACTTGTCTGGGGGAACTTGTCGCATTGACTGGGAATTTGCTCGGAATCGGGTGGCAGTGGAATGGCGGTGCCGTCTTCAAAGACTCGTTGCTCTTCGGCGTTCCCTTTATGCTCAACCTTCCCCCTCTCTCTCATAATCTCGCTTCAAGCCCCGTTCAAAAGAACCTTCCTTGGCATCCTCCGGCACCGTGACTGCTCGCGATCTTGAGGCCCATCGGAACGACGCCCTGAAGGTTCAAGTTAACGCCAACCTGATTTTGACGCCGGATGTGTATTTCGGCAGAGAGATTGATAAATCAGGTCCGTGTCAATCCGAGATGTTTTGATTTTTATTCACGTCATTGAGATCTTATCTGGTCAAGTAAAGATCGTTTGCCAACAATAAAATAATCTCCGAGTTGTGTTCCCCGCCCAGAATCACTGACGATCCAAACGCTCGCGGGAAAGCCCCCTTCCTTCCAATCGACAGTTGATGTAGCCATCTGTGAGCTCTGTTGCAACTTTCAGAAGAAATCTGTCCGTCAAACTTGGAAGAAGCCAAAAGAAAAGGTCGCCAAAAAAGGCGTCCCAGCCTAAACTTGGGATCCGTATTCCGGTCTCATCGGATGCGCTTCTCTGTTGTTTAGGTCGAGGGCAACATTGAGTTGTGATGGTAATGTAAACTGTCAGCGCTGAGCTCCGTGTTAGCAAAGTTGGATACCAGCAGTGGTATGCGAAGGAGTGACCAGTTTTTGTGCCTCTTCTGTGGCGTAGCACACGAGCGATACAACACCGAGCTCTGCAACAGTCCCAACCAGGAACACGCAGAAAATGCCAAAGAAGAGGTTGTCAAGATTTTCTGGTTCCAGGAACTTGCCCGTGCCGAGAAGGGCAACAAGGAGAGCAACTATGTCTGAAAAAAGGCGATCAGGGAGCGATGTATGCAAGCGGATGAACTGTGGGTTTCAAAGACTTACTGAGCACACACTGCAAGATGACGGAGTTTTGCAAGGTCTGACCTACTTCGCAAAAATCAGTCTTATCTGTGTCCCCGCTGAGGAGGGGGCTTGAGAAGAGGAGGATCAAGCGATTTGCGAGACAGAAATAGTCGAAGAAGCCGGCGCTGTGATATGGGATGAACAGAGGGGCGCTGGTGAAGGCTGCGGGGACAGCCAGAAAGATGGCGATGATGCTTAATCTGGTGAATAACTTCCCCCACTGGGAGGTGGATATCCGCATGCTGGGCTAAAATAGAATCGGCACATTGAGCTTAAGTCGACTACAGTCATGCTGATAGACGCACCCAGGAAAACGGCCGTTCAAAATCTTCTTCGGCGCGAGTGGTAGCCACGAGTAGCAGGTAGCACGACATGACTGCGGTGGCCACAGACAAAAGCAACGCAGTGAAGATTAGTGAAGGCGACGGAAAGCCGGATAAAGGACCCGTAGGGCCCGCAGATACAGCAAGTAGGCCGGCACAGACATCTGCGTAGAACAATGGATAAGAACAGGTCGCATGAGTGAGAAAGCATGGGACGCACCGATGGTAACAAGCGCGACCCAATAAATACGGAGTAGGCGACGTTCCTTCGCAACGAGCGGCGTGGTGAAAGTGAAGAGGATGCGCGCGATGAGCAGGAGATACTGCATTGGGTGGATTTTGCTTGTCAAGAGAAGCGGTGCAAGGGAAAATACGGCCGCGCCGAAGACCAAGGCATTTGTAACGATAGTTGGGCGATGAGTAGGATATTGGAGAAGGGTCATTGAGGATCTAAAGGCAAGAGAGAGCCTCCTTTGTAGGAAACGGGGGACATTACGACGCACCGCATTCTCAATTCAGTTTCTCGGTGTGAGCGCCTAGTAATTGATCGGGTGTTCCCTCTGTATCAGCGCTACGTTGTGTCAGTGCTGGTAGCGCCGGGGACGAGGATTTCCACCTTTGCTTGCACGGCGACTGAAGCAGAATCAGAAGATGTGATACATTGCAGGGTTGCGCGCGTTTTTGATGTAGAAGCACGGAGCGGGGACGATACGGCGCTTCTGAGGTCTTCTTTGCTGGAAAACGATGTCTGCCAATGTTCTTGGCAGTCTGTCACTGGCCACCGCCCGAACAATGATCGGCTTGAAGCTGTTGTGCTACCTAACAAAAGGTGTTCACAAAGGTGATATCTACCTCCCTGAATATTTTCAGCATTTTCTGTATAAGGGTCACAGCCCTCCGTTCTGCCAGGGACACGTACCTTGCGCGATCTCCCGTGGATCCACATATTCGATGACCACGAGTTCATCAACGACTACCATCCGGGCATTGCAGGCGGTGAGGTAGGAACTATGTTTTCTTGTCAGCGCCAGAACAAAGACTGCCTCTAGGACATATACACCAGTGCAATGAGCCCATTTGAGGACTATCAAGGCGCGGCAAATCCTCCACGACCTGACAAAGACCGACGTAAAAAAATACACCCAGTTTCGACGAGGATACGCGTCGTTCTTCGTGTTGGATACAAGAACCTATGGAGCCACACCGCCAGCAAAGGCGGATGGAGGATCAGGTCGCCGGTCGATGTTGGGTGCCGAGCAGTTGCAGGAGCTTTTGGTGGGGATCACGAACGAAAAGGGATGGAACGTTATTGTTTCGGGGGTGCCGATGACACGGGTGAAGTCAAAATTTTTCGCTGTTGGCTTCTTCTAACCGAAGTGTAGAATTGGAGCGAGGGTAATGACGAGATGGACAGTTGGGCGGGATATCTCGAAGAACGACAAGTCATCTTCGAGGCGCTTTGGCGCGTTGGCGGTGGCGTGATTATCAGCGGAGATAGACACGAACATGGTGAGTGCAGTTCACTGCCGTTGAAACTGAATAACAATTCCGTCTATGTGAAGCAACAGTCAAGTTTTCACCTCCACACCGCATCCAGCATCACATACCATTATAGAATTTTCGACATCCCCACTTTCGTTCTTTTACCCGCCGTTTCTTCGTGAATATGTTTCACACGACGAGACAATTTTCAATCTCCCGCAGGGCGCATCCAAGTTTGGCCAGCTGACTTTCGACTCGTCTGACGAGAAGACGTGGATCGTTGGGTTTGAATTGGTGGTGACGGCGAAAGGTTTGACATTACAACCATAGCTGGAAGAGAATGTAAAGTCAGGTTGAAACGGCTAGTCTGACCAAAAAAGATTCAAGTTGGTTGTGTTTTCTTGGTGGGAGCGGAGTCTTCTTGCATCTCAAAACTTCCTATATTCTGGATCCTAATACATATCTGAAATCGAAGATTCTCCAACGAGGCATGAAAATAAATAAACCTTTCTTGCACTACTTCATCGGCCCAGGAACTCTGTTGGATTCCCAACCTCCCCGGGAAGCAGTCAGGGCAGAGATCAACGACAGCACATTGGTCCAGTACTGGAGCAATGTGTTAAAACACGCTGGATATTCCACGAATGTGCAAAACTCACCTCGCTCTGATAAATTCCACCAACCACCGACCTAGAATAAAATGAGGGTTTGGAAAATAGATTTCACACCTCGAACTCACCAATGTGTGATAACGGGGAGGAACGAAAGACAAGTCAAAAGGTTTTTTGAACTTCAAGGCTGAGGATAACAAAGAGAAGTGAGCCCCAGCTTGCGGTTCCAGAGTTGGTGGGTGCGATTGCCTGACTGATTTTTTTTTTCGCCAGTTCCTTGCGAGTTCCAGAGGTGAATACTTGCGAGACCGAAAACAGGATGATCCAGAGTAACTCCAGAGTTTGCGCGGACTGAGAGTTCCATCATAGCTTCTGGGCAGCAGTGAAGAGCACCGAGAGACATTCAACAGTAGAAGGAAAGGTGGTGCGACGGCAAGAGGTAGAGACGATCAGAGACGACGTGGTGGTTGGTGTGAAAGAAAGAAGCGGGGCCGAACGATCCGAGAAATCGATCATCATCATCCATCAGGAAAAAACCAAAATTCTATGATAGAACATGGCCTTTAATGGAGGTCTTTGATGGTCTATCGGTGTCTATGGTGCAACCCCCAGGTTCTATGAGTGTCTATAGGGAGCTATGGCGGTCTTTCAATGTACCCCGCGCTGTTATGAGTGTCTATGGGGAGCTATGGAGGTCTTTCAATGTACCTGCACTGTTTATGGCTTTCCTCAGCGGTTGATTGATGTGACACGGTTGTAATTACATAGTCCAACAAGGGCGGAACCATGCTGGCCAGCGAGTCATGTTGGACCAAGCTTGGCATCAGAAAAACCAAAATGCTATGATAGAACACGGTGTTTTATGAAGGTCTCTGATGGTCTATGAATGTCTATGTGTCGACCACCCTTTTTGGAAAATCCTTGTTTTGAATTGTTCTGGCTTTCAAACTGTTGTTTATGGGAAATTATGTATTCCACATTTTGTGCTTCACTTAAGCTGTTTAAGGAAAATTTGTGCCAGACAACTCTTTTTGAGCTTTACATTTTTTTTTGTTTTGGGTCTATTTTTGGATCTGCAGATACATACCTTTGTGGGAAATTTTCTGAGTTACTTGCTAGGGAAGGGTGCTCAGACACTTTTAGTAGGGTGGCAACAGGCAAGAACTTGAAGAACCACTTACTTGGGAGAAGTAAACTGACCTGGAGATCGAAGGGTACACCTATCAGATTGGTGTCCATCTACTTACAATGGTCTGTTGGCTCAGTGGGTAATGGATCCACTTCTGTATTTTGTCTGAACCCGTGAGGTCGCGAGTTCGATCCTGTTAGAAAGCACCCTTTATTTGTTTAATTCGATATCGTTACTAAGTCTGTAGTCAATGTGTATGGTCCCTTAGCTAAAAGTAATTAATTTCAAATGGAAAAAACCTTTGAATAGTAAGTAAGGTCAGTCGTGGTCAAGACTTCTCTGGGGTGAGCCAAGAGAACTACGTGGAAACCTGAGATACATGCTATACAATATATGTTTTTACCGTCATCCTTGTGTGTGTTTTAAGCCACTGTAAATAAATTTAAAGTCGACAACTCTCATAGAAATGTCCCTAATCTCATAGAAAGTAGGGGTTTATGGGGGTCTATGGGTGTCTATGGGGTCGACCCCCCCCCCTCCCACCAGTCTATGATAGAAGTCCATTGTTTATGACATCTATGACGTCTATGACGTCTATGTGGGTCTCTCTGGGTCTATGGGGCCACTTTGGTTTTTCCTGATGTCGATCAACGCCCACCATCACCTCGCCGCCATCTTAATCTCCAATCCACCACCTTGCCAATCCCCAAGCCACTCAAGAACGGTCTCCGGCATCTTCTGTCTCTGGGGCTTCAGACGACGCACAATAAGCAAAACCTGCTGGGCCGCAAGCGCGCGGCGCACTTTCTGCAAATGCAGTCTCATTCTTACGACACTCCACTCTACGCATCTGTCGGTATCAACGCGGCGCAGGGCGAAACCATTTTGTACATCTCGATCTCGCCGGTTTCTCTGCTGCCGTTGGCCATGGGACTTACGGGCTCAATGCAAATAATGCATGCGCTACCAACACCATTAACATGGATTAAAAGCGAACTGCTGGCCCGGTGAGCGATTTTTCTCCTTCCTTTTCGCTTAGGTTACTTTATTTTTGGTGTGCTGGGCCTTTCGCTTTCACGTTGCGGACGTCGGCTCTCTTTATTTTGCTTCTCTCTTCGGAGGCTGTGTCTGCTGAGATGCCGTACTGCCGCAGGAGGAAGCCCCTTCATTCGCTTAGACTTATCCTCAATATATGTTTGGTCTCGCTTCTTGCAAGTGGAGTCACTTTTTCTTCTTCACACTTGCGTTTCCCCTTCTTGGAAAACGGTGCGTGGCTCAGCTCATGCTTTTGGGCGAAGCCGCCTGGCATCTGCGTCCCACAGAAGCGGCGACTTCCCGTGCGCTATTCGAACTTCGCAGAATAATTGACCCCGCCTTTCGGTAACTTTGTGTTGTCCTGCTCGGGACTCTACCGTCCCTGACCTTTCTGAATCTACCCTCTCCTTCTCGCTTCCTGTTCTATCGCACTATACTAAGGCCGCCTTCTTCCAGCCAGCCTCTAACCAAATCCCTCCCGCCTCGGTTATCCTGCCTGTCGTCTCCGCACGGCGTCGTTCCGGAAGTGGCGCCCCTATACTGCACGCTAGTGGGGAGATGTGCTCGGTACTGCCGTCCTTCTCCCATCATCTCCATGCGAGGGTAGAGGTGGCGTCAAACATGCTCCCTGTTACTGTGTTATGCTCCTTCGCCACCGCATACCCCACTGAGAGGGAGTTCGTGGAAGGTGATGCCGCACGTTGGTGGCTGGACGATGCGGAGGACATGTACACGGAGTGCTGTCTTGTACATGTGAGTGGTCGATAGTCATAGTCTGTTGTTAGCCTCTGATGTCGTACGATGAATGTCACCTGGGTTTCTTCCTGCTTTCACCCTCCCGCTGCGAGCCCCGTTGGCTCTTCTCCCCTGAGAGGTCGTAGCCCCTCTCCAGCGGCCAGATGAAAATTTGGTGTACTTCACGCAAAAATGTCCAACCGCCGCGCTGTGCGCCTGTAATGACATCAGTAAAACAGCAGGTTTGTCTTTGGCGTCTTGCATCTTTGGAACACGTCTTTCATCGTCTTTGTCTTTAACTTCCGTCTTTGGGAGTCTTGCGTCTTGGGAGGTGTGTCTTTCGTCTTGCGAAATAAGGCTTACAGGCTCTTGGTCTTTCTTTGTGTGTCCTGTTGAAGATTCAAGCCTGACCATGTGGTTCTCCAATCAGGTTGCTACCTTCACCATGCGGTTCGTTATCCGCCATGTGCATTTGTTATCTGTTGCTATGCATCCACATTGTTTCATTGATATGCTGATCTCCTTATTTGATATTCCTTATCTATTTGATATTCACCTACATATAAAAGCTCAAGTACTTCCTGTAGTTTCCCCACTGGTTTGTAACCGGGCCTAACAGTCCTGAACTCTCTTTGCAATAACTCTTGTCTGGAAGTTCCTGCCGGAGCCAAATTCTCCATGTCCTACATCTCGAAGGTCTGTCTTGCCAAGTTATCAGTTTGTACATGAATCTCAAAGACCTTCAAGACCTCAAAGACGTTCAAGTCCAAAATAATCAGATGTATTCAAAAGGCGATCTCGTGAGAATGGTGGTCTGCATACTTATTAATATAATACGCACGGAAACTATTGAGGGAAGCAGTAAATTTAAAGTTGCGGGGAAGAAAATCATCACCAAAAACAGGGATTAAGTGAGCGCTGCGAAGAATAGAATCAATGTGAATAATATCCATAATGCGTTGGCCACGATTGTCGGTGTCTGGCTCAACCATCCACATCCCGACGTCGGGACACGGCTCGTCCCCGATGGCAGAGAACCATGTCACCAGTGCACATGGATACTTGATGTTAGCGTGCTTGAATGAAAAGAAAAGAAGGACACGGGCCGCCAGCAAACCGCGAAAGCCGGGGAGAGTTGCATCTTGCTCCACAAATATGGTGTCGTAACGAGCGGACCCGCCACGCCAAGAGCGCACTGCTCGAATGCGCTCGCGAAGCATGCCACCAATACCGGATTGGTCACTAGGGGCATAGAAGGTTGCAATCGCTGAAGGCAAGACCTGGACACTGCGGGGAGGGTCCGGACAATCATCGAGATCAATCTCGGCGAGTGGTATGTCGAGGTCAGGATGATCTTGCGCATAGAGGAATCGACGCAGGAGATTGGGAAGTGCGGGAAGGTTCAGGTGCGCAGCCAGGAGAGTGGGATTGTGGGGATAATTGCGCACTGCAATAAATGTTGTTTGCCTATTCCACTTATGATGGGTCATGCTTACCATGGGTTACCGCCAACTTGACCTCTCCCAGATTTTTTTTTTTCATCTATCTAGCAGCCGGTATTTGTTGACCAAGACTGAGCAGTGCGCAAGGTTTGGGAGGCCGATATTCGCGCTGAACATGAGTAAAAAGGCCTCGTCAAGGCCCGCCAAGCCTGCAAAAACCATACATCAACCGCAATATTGTTGAGTGTTCGTCGTTATTGCGACCTTCTTGACGATCAGGATGACGAAGATCCGCGCGAACGTGGTCGTGCGCTTGTATCGAGTACCGGCGGCTGGAGAACCCAGATGGCGAGGTGGATTGGTGATTCCAAGGCGGCGGAAGTGGCGGAAAGGGCAGAGACAGCAGAGAGGGCCGCGCGGAAAGCAAATCGGAGCTCACGTGGTGAATTGGACTCAGAATCCAACTCAAATGATGAAAGAGATACCCCTCAGCTTCCGAAGAAGCCAACATGGTCGCCCATAACACTTGCAGTATTATTCGGGGAGGCAGAGAAACCGCGTACGCGCAAGCCATCTGCACGTGTCAATGTGTCATGGAGGAGGAGGCAGTATTAATGGAGGCACTGGCGACTGCAGACGAGATGGAGGCGGGCGCAAATGCGGCGGAGGACGCGCGTCCCGACGAGGGACAGATTGAGATTGACTCGGATGATGAATACCGTTAAAACTGCATGTTAATTTCATTGTTTTTGTACGCCTAAAATGCGTGGGAAATTTGATCCAAGGCCTTGGACGTGGCCTTGACTCAAGGCCTTGGGATTAACAAGGCCTTGGTATCCGCCAGACCCGACCCCAAGGCCTTGAGGACGATCACTGAGGGGGGCTACCGTGATCATGACCATTGCTTGAGAAGGCAATGGGAAAACAATTTTTCATCCAGAAACTGGGCAAATGCAAGATCACATCTCTGTATCTCCCATTGCGGACTTCATTTGGTCTTCGTGGTTGAAAGACCGGAAGAATTATCATGATGATGGCATCATCATTATTGATCCCTCTGAGTCGTGCACGGGCGGCTGGATCGACCATAGGTTTGCATGCCACTAATTTCAAGTCCGCTTGAGATCCACATGCATGCCGTGGACATGCCGCCAGGATAACTGAGTGTCGCGCCAAGAGCTTTGAAGTCCGCACTGCCGGAATGTTCCGCCCGCGACCCGAGGCGGTCAACACGAAATAATTTTACAATTGTTCAGTTTTAGAAATTTTGCACACAGGAGAGTGAGGCCTTTTCGGACGAGCTCGCTCTGTGAAACCCATGGCAGCCGATTTCCCCAAACGGCTGATCATCCGCCGAAATCTCTTTGAAAGCAGATGACAAGCATCGAGTGGGCAGTGCAACAGCTTCCGACCGACAGGCATCTTACACGCGTCCAGCACACATCTCCCTTCCACCATGTCCTCTGGTGGCCACCCTAGCAGTGGGGCACCAACACCTCCCCTGAAGAAGACATTTCGGCCATTCAAAGCCTCCTCTGCAAGTTCTAGCACAAAGTCAGACTGGCTCGCAGCATCGATCTTGATAGCCAAAACAGCGACTGCAGCAGGGGAATTTGCCCCGTTCCCGTACATCAAGGGTGCTTTTGGGACGCTTTTAGTTTTTATTGAGGCAGTTGAGGTGGGAGTTCAGCATCTGTCAAGGCAGAGGGAAAGCAAACTGACTTTCTTGCAGAAACTAAATAGGAATCAGGAAGATCTCAAAGAGCTATGTGAAAATATCAATGAGATTGTTGACATTCTTCGGGATCAAATATCAACACATGGAGATGCTGCTGCGGTGAAGCTGCAGGGACAGTGCCAGGAGTTTGAGGAGTGATTATTCCCAGCTATTTATGGTCTGACTTTCAACTAATTGCACCTAGGATCTTGCAAGGGATGCTCCGTGTGGTGAAGAAGATGCAGAAACAGAATCAGCTCATCCAATTCTTCAGGTCAAGCAGTATTGGCAGCGAAATCACGGGGTATGAGAAGAGAGTCCAAAGACTCTTGTCACTGATTCAGGTATAGTTAGTTCAGTAACGAGCAAGCCTGAAGTATTTTACTGATGTGCTCAGCTCCTCACAGGGCTGAGCACAAATACCATGGTGATGGACATTAGTGCAACCACCACCGATGTGAAGGACAAGGTGAATAATATCCATGCAATGCTCTCACCAAGTAGGATATCTGCTACCTTGATTCACCCAAACTCACAGCCGTTAGATTTGGATCAACTTCACATTGCTGCAAGTAGCAATAACTGTCCTCCTCCATCCAGAATCTTCCAGGGTAGGGAGAAGATCTTGGCCAAAATGCAGGAATATTTTACACAGGACCCAGGCAAACAGCATATCTATGTGCTTTATGGCCTGGGTGGTGCGGGCAAGACACAGATTGCTCTGAAATTTATTCAAGAATCCTCTCAGTGAGTCGAGGGTAAGAAAAGTGACTGGCATGTAACACTCAAATCTGTCTCCGGCAGCTTCACCAACACCTTCTTTGTCGATGCAAGCACAATTGAGACCATTGAGACAGGCTTCAAGAATATTGCAAAACTTCAGAACACTGGACACTTCTCTGATGATGCCGTGAAATGGCTGGTGACAAAGGATGAGCACTGGCTCATCTTCTTTGATAATGCAGATGATCCGAAGCTTGACTTGCACAAGTTTCTGCCACAGTGCACTCATGGCAACATTCTTATCACAACTCGGAATCCCGAATTACGAATGTATGGGTCAGCCTCCAAGGTTTCTGATCTGGAGGAACAAGATGCTATTGCATTGTTACTCACAGCCGCTGCTGTTGACGAAGAAACACCTATGAATGAGAAGATTGCAGCCGATATAGCAAAGGTAAGATGTTACCCCCTTTATGAACACAAATAATCATAATTATTCACAGGTCTTATGTTACTTGCCTCTTGCAATTGTCCAGGCCGGGGCATTCATTGCCAAATCTGGAACTCTTGATCGGTATCTGTTGCTTTATGCAAAAAACCGTGATGAACTTCTGCGTAAAAAGCCCACTCAAAGCCAAAGTGACTACAAATGGACAGTATATACTACGTGGCAAATGAGCTTTGATCGGCTCAGTCCCTCAGCAGCAATGTTCTTGCAGCTGTGCTCATTTCTCCATCGAGAAGGAATCTCGGAAGATATCTTCAGCAGAGCAGCAGATTATCATTTCCCATCCCTTGGCCCTTCCAAGGAGCAACTTCAGCAGCCCATGGAGTTCTTGTCACAGTTCCAAGGGCCTACTGGCGAATGGGACACACTTGCATTTCTGGAAGTAACCAATGAGATTATGTCATACTCGCTGGCTACATTTGCACTAGAAAAGAGGACATTTTCGATCCACCCACTGGTGCACCAGTGGAGCCGGGACATCATTGGTAATCCAGAATCAGTTTATTGCACTGTGCACAGTATACTAGGGATGTCCATCCGGGGAATTCCAGATGTACACTCACAACTCACAAGTCTGAAGTTCCTTCCTCATGTTGATGCTGTAATGCAGTTCAAAAGAGTTTGTGGGCCCAGATTTCAACTCGGCTTATGGACTTCTATATTCATGGGCAGGGAGGCATCAAGAAGCGAAAGCACTCAGAATCTTGGCCCTCGAGAACCAGAGGACACTTAAAAAGGATGATGATTTGGATACCCTGTACCTGATGCACCACCTGGCAGTATCATATTCGAGGTTAGGTCAGTTGAAGGAGGCAGAAGAACTTCAAGCTGTGGTATTAGAGAAGCGAAGGATGATTCTGGGTGAAGATCATCCAGAGACCTTGGGTGCCATGTGCAATCTGGCTATCACATACAGGCTCTTGGCCAGCTCCAGAAGGCAGAGGAGCATGAAGTTGTGGTGGTGGAGAAGCGAAGAGCCATTCTGGGTGAAGATCATCCAAAAACCTTGGATGCCATGGAGAATCTGGCATTCACATACAGTGGCCTACGTCAGCCCCAGAAGGCAGAGGAAATTGAAGTTGTGGTGTTAGAAACGCGAAGAGCCATTATGGGTGAAGATCATACAGAAACCTTGCGTGCCATGTACAATTTGGCTATCACATACGGGACACTTCGTCAGTTCTGGAAGGCAGAGGGACTTGCACTTGTGGCGATGGAGAAGCGAAGAGCCATTCTGGGTGCAGACCATCTGGACACACTCTCAGCTATGAATAATTTGGCTGTGACATCCTATCACCTCCATCGTTTCGAGTATGCAGAGAAGCTCCAAATCAAAGTTTTGGAGAAGCGAAGAGCCACTCTGGGCAACAAACATCCGCATACCGTTCTGAGCATTAATAATCTCACATTAACATACCGTGCTCTGGGGAAGATTGCTGAGGCTGAGAAGCTTGAAGGGTTACTTGTGGATGATGAAGAGGGCACTTCGGCTTCCGATGCAGTTGAATAGTTGTACTCATGCTTGTCTCTTCATAGTTACCTACCCTCACTTTATTTTATTTTGGTGCCCAAAGAGTTTCAGTGACAACTTTAACCACAAATTAAGGATGAGAACTAAAATCCCCTCGCTGTTAAGGTAGGGTGTTAAGACTATATTTCCGCACTCGAATTTGTTTACACCCAGAATGCCATATGTACAGTCAAAGCCGCGCTGGTTCCCACGTTTAATGAGATCTTGGAAATAAACCGGTGAGTAGGTTCAATGGTATGTGGAGTCACTGTTTGGGAAATTCAAGTTTTTCAGTAGAAATTTTCAGTGAAAAATGTTGTTTGTTTTTCAGACATTTTTCGCTGAAAATAGTGGTGAAAAAGTTAAACTTTTTTCACCACTTTCAAACTTTCTTTCAAATTTTTTACTTTAAGCTCACGAAATGGTGAAAATATTTCAAGTTTTTCAGCTACTTTTCAGTGAAAAATGTCTGAAAACAAACGACATTTTTCACCAAAAATTCTACTGAAAAACTTGAATCTTCCAACCAGTGAGTGGCGTCAGGAAATGTTGTAGGCCACTATCGAAGCCAAGTGGATACAACACAGCAAACATTTCGATAAATTCAACACTGACTTTATTTGGTTTGGGTGAATGGGGCGGAGTTGAAATCACATATGGCACCACCAAAGAAGAAAAACATGAGGGGCCGGTGGCACTCAGAGTGTGCGAAGTTCGATTAAGCTCTTCAATCTACTCGCGCCTGAGCTTTGCTGAAATAAGAGGACAAATTTGGAGGTAAGTTTGAGTCCGAATCCACGAACAGTCAATGAAGTGGAACCACAAATCATCGGGGCAGAAAACCGTTCGTGAAATTTGTTGGCTTGAGCCGAGGATGCTGAAATTTTGCGGTGTTGAGATGGATATATTCATGGCGCCACAATTGATGGGAGTTGAACAGTTCGCCGCTATATTCGGGTATTCTGCAGAGTACCAAGTAAAGAATGTGTAGTTGTGTTGGTAAATAGGAATAAATCTACTGCTTGAGATGAGGGGGGTTGTGTCAGAGAGCGTTACGGGTGCAGCAAGCCAGTAAGTCAATGGTTCAACACAATGACGGGAAGTAGAGACCCGTGATGTCGATGTCGATGCAGCAGTATCCGAAGGAAGCTGGTATCTAATTTGAAAAACACATCTCCTTCCAAGAAGTTTGAGTTCAAGAAGGCGATCATGGAACGTAGGAGAATGTAAACTTGAATTGATGGAATCCGCTATACATTCGCTCGTATTGCCCCCAAGCCCAGGAATTATATCGCGGAGATTCGGAGGCATGATCCGCCACTCACCTTAATATTCTCAAACGCTTCTTAGCTTCTGCGCAGACGGGTCGTTAGAAATCGGAAGCTGTGCTGGCCCACTTGGGTGGACGGGAGTAATTTTCTTGGGCCGAATCCGAATATATAGATCTAATTTTCTTCAACGGTTTCTCAGACCTTGTTCAAAATCAATCAGCAGTTTTGAAGGTTTCCCAGAGAGCACAGCGAGGAAGGGTTTCATTGCGAGAATATGACGAAACCTATTGGCATGCAAGAACATGACGGCGTTGTGGAGGGAAATTTAGGATTGAAAGCAAAAAATGTTTGGGGCCCGAGTTTCAGGGTGCGGTGTTGTGTCAAATCGCTGCATACGAGGTTGAGCGCAGTGTCATTGTTTATGGTACTCACAGAAAAAAACGGGGTCTGCGTGGAATTTCGAACGCGAAAGTATCAGGCGGTTGTAGTGGTAGTGGGGCACGGTGAAAGTGCCGCCCGTGACGCCCTTTGCCGCCTCTTTGCCGCCCTCAATGTCACGTCACGCATCATCGTTGCCGCCCCCAAAATTTGAGTCGCGCAAGAATTTTGAGATAGAAGGAGGGTCGTACAGTGTACTTGGGTCTCATGTATGCGGGTTCAAGTAGAATGTCATTTTTTTCAGTTCTGACAGAGATATTACAAAAATAGCCTTCTACCTGCATTGTGCCGGAGTCGCACCATCGCCCGAGTTTCGGTTTGACTTGATGCCCAGACACATTTACAGACCTACTGCAGGCCATAGACATCTACTCAAACTTTAGCAGGCAGGCTGGAGCCTGGGTACGGTACCGAAGAACTTTTTTTTTTCAGCCCCATCATTATATAGGTGCGGTGTTCGACCGAGGTTGAAAGTTGAGTTGTGAAGGAACATGGGTGTGATAAAAGAATTTTTCCTCGTCCCCCAACCTGAATTTCTGAGTTGACGAAGCAAATCCTGAGAGTTGTCTCAATCTGCAATAATTGAGTTTTGAACTTTGGTTGAATTTCGGAGCATTCTGAACTAGAAGTTCTTTTAACATGGGACTTTAATTAGAGTGTGATCTACTCTTTCTCTCCGATTCAAATTGAGTCATTTACGATGCGGGGAATGTGAAGTTGACACCGCCGTGCCCAGACACTGACGCCCCCTCTAGTCAACATTGCACCTTTGTCACGGAGAAACTGCGCCCCCCAAGATTTGTTGCCGCCCTTGGTAACGCCCTCGTGACGTCCCCTGCCGCCCCCCGGTGACGCCCCTTTCCGCCCTCGTTGCCGCCCCCTCACAGTAACTTTGACGCCCCTTGGAGGAACTTTGCCGCCCCAAACTGCCGCCCTTGATCAAAAATATGCAATTTTCACAACGCCACGGCATCAACATGTTTTCAATTCAACCCAAGGAAGGTATTCGAGCTCTCTCATGCAAACACTGGCATCCCTTGACTAATCATTCAATATAAAACAGTGATTGCCGCCGCCACTGCCGCCCCTCTGCCGCCCCCGGGCGGCAAAGGGCGTCAGTGGCGGCACGGGGGCGGCACTTTCCCTTTGCCCGTGGTAGTGGACGTAGATAGAACTAGAATGTATGACGTTCACTTTGTACATTTATTATTTCGCACATAGAGTTGAATTTTCACATGGTTTCGCGCATAGAGTGAGTAAATTTTGCGCTCAAAGTTGATGCGCGCACACAAATGGGTTTTGCGCGCACACAGTAAGTAATTTCTGAATTTTCCAATCTTTGATTTCCGACTGTACAAGGCATTTTTCTAAGCCAACCGCCGTACTACTAAACTGTCTCCAGGAGAGTCAAGTTGAGAAAATCAGCTGAAAATGGAATTCCACCGTCAAATTGAGCCATAAAGCCGGCTAACGCGTCCACTTCCCCCGAGCAACACCTGTTACTTTCAAAAAGTCAATGAGACACGTCAGCAAGGCATTTATGGTGTGGGGAGGGGATTGGAGGGGAAGAGAATGGCAGCCCGGCCTAGCGGTTAGCCGAACCGAGTTTGATCGCATCACACAGCCCCCGTAAAGCTAACACCGTCAAATTACAGATAATGGCCCGCTCGTGCTGTGAGATTCAAAATGCTGGTAATCTATTTCAACCTCATTAACTACTTCTATGTCCAGATATTCTCAAAATCTCCCCGCTGTAGTCATTAAGTACGAGATTGATTTCCCGGCTCATTTTTTGTACTTCATTCTCCTGGAGACGTTTCAAGGCTGTTCACGGTGGCCATATGGCTTGGAAGAATGCCCCTAACAGCTAGAAGTCAAAAGCTAAAGACTTGCAAAATTACCTATTCTATATGCGCGAATTGTGTTTGTATGCGCGCACATCAACTTTGAGCGCGAAATAATAAATGTACATTCTGAACGTCATAAGAATGTGATCAAAGAGAGGTGCGGAAAGTTTGGTGGCTTGAGCTAATGGTTTCGATAGTTTGCGTTGCGGAGTTGGGACAACCGAGTCAAGGGGAGAATTGGAGGATGGGATCGACAGGGTAATAGTGCGGAGGGATGCGAGCTGGACAGCTTATCATAAAGAGACGAAGAGAAGCACTGCATTCAAGGACCTCCTAGGCTCAGCCTGAGTTCAGGGGCCTACATGGACCTACATAGACCTACACTGAGACCCACCTACGTACATTCTGCGTAGGTGGATGTAGGTCTATGTAGGTCCGCATAGGTCGGTCAAGGTCAGCTAAGGTGAATGCAGGTGAATGTAGGTCGATGTACACTGGTTGAAAGATTCAAGTTTTTCAGTAGAATTTTTGGTGAAAAATGTTGTTTGTTTTTCAGACATTTTTCACTGAACAAGTAACTGAAAAACTTAAAACATTTTTACCATTTCTTCAGCCCAAGGTGAAAATTTGAAAAGAAGTTTGAAGGTGGTGAAAAAAGTTTAAATTTTTCACCACTATTTTCAGTGAAAAATGTCTGAAAAACAAACAACATTTTTCACCAAAAATTCTACTGAAAAACTTGAATTTCCCAACCAGTGGTAGTAACCTATGCAAGGTGAATGTAGGTGAATGTAGGTCGATATAGTGACCTATGCTGAGAGTAGTATCCTAGCAGTATATCCAATTAAACTGTACTGTACTATTTTGGTTGAGGTCAATGAACGTGGGCGTAGGTGAGCTGTAGCACCTACGCCGACCTACGTTGATCTACATATACCCAGTTCAGATCAGTTAGGTACACCTACGCAGAGCTACGTGCGCCTTTATTGATCTCTGTCAAGGTGGACGTAGGTGATCTACACTGACCTATTGTAGCCGACTACGCTGACCTACGCTGACCTACGTGCACCTTTATTGACTCAGCGTAGGTCCCCCTTGAATGCAGTGAAGATGGTGGTAAGAGGTGGTAAGAGTATGCTGTGCCTCAAATACTGAATTTTTGCGCAGACTCCTTACCAGAAAACCGGATGTTCCCAGAGGCAGTAATCGTATTGAGCACAGAGGCTGAGAGGTAAAGTTGAGCCATAATGGTAAAGGTCCCCGACAGCAGAAAGCCAGTACTTGGGGGGGATGTAGTACTTGGGGCAACAGTTGAATCGAGGGTTTCAGGTGATGCCGCAATTTTCCGAATTAATTATTCGAGATCGGGATGTTCGGAGACGGGACGATGGCCGTGGTACCCGAGAGTGGGCAGAAAATATACGAAGCTCCGCCCGTGGTGTGAAAGTTGAGATGCGATGGAGTTCACCTGGATAGCAACACCAACATCTATTTTCTTCCTAGTGGGCTTCACGTTTCGAAATCGGGGGGACGGAGTCATTTCAGGGTGAATGTAATTCAGCAGAAGGTAGAATGATAATATCAGAGGGGAGAAGAACGGTCAGCTAGGATAAACTTGGATAGCCAATTGCCATTAGGGCAAAGTTCTGTGCGGGCAAGGGTTGAGTTGAATTTGATCGATGTGATTTTACGCGAACGACATCGATACTCTGCCGCTGCTGGTGGGTGCACTGGTTTTTCTGTGAACGATTGCAATCAGCATTGTGCGATCTTCAATAGAGCTTTCTAAACGAAATTGCTTGGAATGTTCGTCCAGTATGCCATGAAATCTGAGGAAGAGGACGGGTTGGATGCAAACTTGGGTCTCGTCAAGCTATTTTCGTCGCGCTGTTTAGTAAAGAAGCTGCGACATATTTCCTAGTGATGGACCCAAGTGTGTATGAACTGCATCATAATAATTTTCAGCGCTAACCAACGCTTCTGCAATGGCCGCACCTGACTGCCCCGCTCGACGCTTAGCTCCTGATCCACGAGCGTACGCACACGACTCGTCATCCGCGCACTGCTTCCGTGAACTGGGCTGGTGTCTGCGGCGCGTGCTTTCCTTGCGAGTGAAGCAGGCGAATCTCCATCGTGTTCTCCGCCACCTTCGCCTCCCTCCAAAGACCTGCAATGTCGTCCTGGCCCTCCGATATCGTGCCCCTTTCCGCGCATCTCGAACCTGCCCCAAGTGCGTTCAAGGTTACTCATGCATAAACCTGCTCTGCGTGCTCAAAACCACCTCCTCCTACTCCTCCCCACCCGCGCTCTCTTTCGACCGACTATTCCCTTCTCACGCGGCAAATACTTTATTAGCT
>JARJCM010000748.1:0-24254 GCA_029233265.1 Mycena alexandri | reverse complement strand
ATTCTTGCAAGCCGAGAGAGATGATCCGGGAGTGGGGTTGACGACGGCGGTCGTCTCAGTACGGGATAAAGATCGACTCATAGGCGCCGGACTATTTGGCGAGGAGGTGCGCGCAAACCTGGGATATCTTGTCATCGAATCTTGGACAACCAGGCACCTGTATATTGGGATTTTCGTCGGCGAGAACTCGATAGCGGGGCTTAAGGTGCGAACCTTGACATTCAAACTCCCTTTATTCTAACCCTGACAACATTCAGAAACCAGTGGTGCCCGGTGGGAAGACATCGATCGATTTTTGGTGCCTTGGATGACGCTCTCCCTGCTGCTTTTTACATCCAGGTTGTCTTCATACTGCCACTCTTCTCACAGGCAAATGACCGAATTATGTACTTCTGAACTTCTCACTCGGCCTGCCTCAAGAGTTTATCAAGTATTCACTGCATTCCGGGGCCTCCTAAACTCAGCCTGAGTCTAGGGGCCTACACAGAGCTCCGCTGAGGGGGCCCTACACACAGTCCCCGTAGGTCAGTATGGGTCAGTGTATGTCTGCGTAGGTCAGCGTGGGTCCGGCTAGCTCTGTCAAGGTAAGTCTAGTTGAGTAGAGGTATGCGGAGTGGACTAGACTGAGCGGGCTTACATGCAAATACCCTGTCGAATGGAAGCCAGTGCTTTTGAGGTAGAAATTAGCATCAAAGGATCAGTGATATTGGATAATTTGCTCAGCGCGCGCGCTTGACTCAGGCCCAATGATTTGCCGCCAGAAATAGATTTAGTGTCTGGGCAGCGCAGAAATGGAACCAGAGGGGTTGAAGGTATGGGTTGTTCAGTGTCATATACGTGGATGGCAGGGCTTGGGATAGTCGAGGCCGATGAGGGGAGTCTAGGCGATGACACTTACCTACGCTGACCGGTACTGATCTAAACATTCCCAGGCTAGGCGACCTAGGCAGACCCATACGAAGCTACGTCCGGCTCAACTTAATTTCGTCCAGCTGTGCGTAGGTGACCTGAACTGACCTGTTTTAGCCGCCTACACTGACCCATACCGAGCTACATCCGGCTGAACTGAGTCAGCGTAGGAAGGCCCGGAATGCAGTGATTCATATCACACCCGGGAAACCCAACTGTTGTAGGCCAGTGTGACTGAATTCCTCGAGTCGTACATTGAACCCGTCATGTAACTTCGAGAGGACTGTCAACAGAAGACGGGTTGAACCTGTTATGTGCAAGTTGCGTGGAAGGGAATAACAGGCCAGCTCCGGTCTATTGTGTTCCAACCCGAATTTTGGCCCGAGGTCACTCTCGCATCAAGGCGTACCATGCAATAGATGTATTTATCTCTACCGCAACCCACAGTAAGAGATGCATAGAGATGCATACCGTATCGACATTATTACACAGCGACTTAGAATCGCTGAGGAGGCTCGGGCATCTCGGGCCTCTTCGGCAAGAGGAGCCCAACTCCGCCATCAGCTTACGCAGCTTCAAAAATCCAACGACCATCTCATTCTCCAGCTCGGGCCCCTGCTGGAGCTTTCCTCCTCGACTCCAAGCCAAATACTTATCGCTTCCAAGTTCGAAATGACTCCGAGTCGGATGGAGCCGAAATCCCCACATCGTCAAATCCTGAACACCGATTATTATTCCGCTCGAACTTCAACTCGAACAGTGCGCGAGCGCCGACCCTCTCGCAGGAATTCTTCACCCGTCCGACCTGCTCACTGTTCGCTACCGGCTTCCATCCGTCCCAAGGCTTTTCCCACTTCCATTCAATTCTAGCCCTCAGCAGATGCCGATTCCATGGAAAGCGGCCTATCCGAGGAGTCAAGAATCGCGTTGGCGGTCGGCCATTCCCACACGAGGTTCGGCAGGGCTCAGGGCGTCGAGGTAAGCTATAACAAGTTGCCAACTTTATGCTACTGGCGCGACTACTACGTGGCGAAGCTTCGATTCGGCGTTCAACTTCATTCTATGGCTCAGCAAGGATACTACTTGGTCGCATCGGCGGTCGTCTACTAGCTTCGATTGGTTGTCGAACATCTGTGTTTAGTATCGTTTTATACAGTTGGCCGTCTCCCTTAGCAGTCTACCACCCATCTACCCGTTTTGCAAGTCGGATGGTACACATCTTGGCTTCCATTTCCGCTACCCATCTGCAGCGAGCACTTAACCTCCCGAGTAAGCCTTGGACAAGTAGTATCATAGGACTCGACGCCGTTGTCTGCTACGACCTCGCCGTCCAACGTGCGCTTCAGATTACTTAACTAGCCTCCGGACACCTCGGTTTGGTCTCGTACTGCTCGTCTGCGCATCGGTACTAAAGAGTCACTTGTTGAAAATGGTCGAAGCTATCTTGGCGTTGGGAATGAATACGAACCGAATGGCTTCAACGTATATAAGACGCACCGGCTAAAGTTCAGTCCTCAGTTTCTCTTCACTCGCACATCGTATGATTTCTCGTTCTACCTGCGACCAGACGCATGGCACTGATTCTATTCCACCCATGTTTCTAGGACTTTCAAAGCTCTTTTGCACTTACCAGTGTACCGTAAGATATTATCCCTCTTTCATCCCTCCACCTTCACTCAATTCAACATAGAAATCATGTCAAGCAAAATTCAAACCTTCATCAGCGGTAATGGCGTCCTCGTCACCAGCCGCGGCCCAGGCAAAGTCCACCTCATCTCGTACGCGAGCAACGCAGGCCTCCCAACCACGTCGGCACCATCACCACCGCCAACGACGGCGAGACGCGCTTCATCATCTCGCACTCGTACACCTTCACCCAGTTCGCGTTCTACTGGGAGGGAACGGGTGAGGCGGTGTTCAGCGTCGGAGACCAGCTGGTGCGCCAGGCTGTTGGAAATGGCTGGAACAAGGCGATTACGGTCCCGTATGGCGGACAGCCGGCGGTCGGCGATGTATCGGGACAGGTCTCGTCTGCGGTTCAGCGCGACAATGAGGTCACCTGCTTCATCGTTCCTGCCTTCATATAGGACGAAGATGGTATGGCGGATCTCAAGAAAGCTTGTAATACTTGTCGTTCGAATACCGTCCAAAATGTGATCGTTTGCATTTGGACAATTCTTGCCGCAAGTCGGAAGGGTATTTGAAAGCATCCCATGCGCATGCTCCATTGACGAGTTCCAATAGTTGCTCCAACGCACGATAATCTATTCATATAATGCCATTCGGGCTTCTCGGCCATGACGGCCTTGGTTAAATCTTGAATGATTCTCAGTTCATAGTGAATGAATCAATGAATGGACGACGATAAACTTGTTACAAAAGAGTGGTTCCATATTCCGTGTGTACAAAGAAAGAGTGTGAATCAAGTCCAAACGAAATCCAAGTATTTAATTTTACAACCACCGGGAGTTCGATCTTCTCTCTCTCGTCTCTCCCCGATGACTGATCTCAATACGGCGGCGCCCCAACAAAACGCGCAAACGCTCGCCGTGCAGCGTCGAGCTCGATATCTGGGGCGACGCTTTGTTCGTAGACGTGCAACAGTGCAAGGACGGAGGACCCTACCCGCGAGGTCGGGTTAGTTCATCTCCAATAATTCGATAACCGGTTGTAGAGGTGTAGCGTACTGTCAAGGGCGCGTAAATCGGCGCGAGGTTGGCGGGGAAGAGGTTACCGGATGCGGTTAGTCGTCGTGAGGAACGGACGGAGGACGTGTTGGCCTGCGCCGGGGCGTGCGCGGCCGTTTTGGAGCCGGCCCATTTGGACCCATTGGTCGCTATGAGCGTCATCAGTCTCACAGTCAACATAGATGGGGAGAAGGAAGGATAATGAAGGCAACGCACTGAATCGAAAGCTTCAGAACCACTCGGCAAGCTGCGCCTCGGCTCGCGGTACTCGTCCGACGCGGGGGTAGACCGAGGAAGCTAGCACTCGGCGCGCGCCGGTGGACCAGCGGGGAGCGGCCTGCATCGCTCTCTCCGAGATCGAAGCCGACAGGGGGCGCGAAATGAGCTGAGCTGACCTCATGTCCTCAATCGGTCCCTGGTTTTAAAGAATTTTCCGTTAGGAGAGCGGAGGCGCGGTGACATGAGGGTGCCTGGCAGAGGAGGAGGTGGAGGCTGATTGTCTTTAATTGAATTATGTTGCGAGATGTCGCTTTGAGGCTCCTGAAGTGCCTGAGGCCAACGGCGGAGAGTTGACTATGAGAGATCTGAGTCCAAAAATGAAGGGTGAAGGCGTGCGCGTTTGGAGAAGCTGTCCACCGAGAATTATATTGCACACGAACTGGTACTGAGGACGGCGAGGGTGTACATATAGACCCGCAATCCAGGCACTTGGAGCGGCTTTTCCGTCAGAGTCTAGGCACCCTTCGCCAAGAATAAAAAAGTGTCGTGACCGTGGAACCAGCTCCGCACCCCGGAAATGTGTATCAGGTTTGTTGACAATGGCATGTCGATTTTTGGTGAGCTCGAGACCGGATGGGAGATTTCCTAGTGGAAAGTGGTTGGAAGGAGGAATTTTGGCGGGTTAAAATTTATTTCTAGCTAGATCTTTGCAGGATAGATTCGAAAGGCTTCGGCGTGAGCGTCTATGTCCGCCAGAGAATAGTTCACGGACTTAGAAGAGCCTCGAGGAGCTTGGCTGGACTTTAGGCCTGGGCCATCGAGGTCTAGACCGCCGGAAGCAAGAACACCCACTGCCGATCTCGGCCAAAGGCCTAGGCCTGGGCCTACTGGAAAGTCTCCAGAGCTCGCAGCGATTAGGTCGAGTAGCGCGAACGAGAGCTTGAGGATATCCAGAGGGCGGCTGCAGCAGATCCAGTCGGGAAAAGACACGAAAAAAGCGGGAAAAAAACAGGCGAAAGCAGGAAATCGGCAACGGGGGTGAAGACTTGTGTGCACTTATAAGTAGGAGGGCTGGGCCTCGGACCCAACCAATTCCTATTCTTCCCTGTACCCGCTGAATGGACGAACGATATCGCGGCCAACAACCCTTATTACCTCTGCTCTCCATTGCCGCCTCGCGAGCGCAGTACGCACCGACGCCGGCGTGGTCACCCAGTACCAGTGTGAGTTTGCGTGTGCGGTTGCGCGACGCGTCGAGCTGGGCTGTGTTTTGTTTACCAGCCCTTGACCAGCGCGTCCATGCCAGTTCACCCGGTTGATGCTCTTGTCCTCTAGCAGCTCCCAAGTCTTGGTGTAAAACGCGAAGGCGCGTCGCCGGAGCATATGGCAGACCGCAAGGAGGGCCATGAGGACAGCATGTCCTCCACCAGCGATTTCGTCAAGAAACTGTACAAGTGCGGTTACTCGCCGACTTTCCTGTGGTTTTTCTCAATGGCTCGTGTGCAGGATGCTCGAGGACCAGTCTTTCCAGAATGTAGTATCCTGGGGACCGCAGGGTGACTGCTTCGTGGTGAAGGTGCGCAATACTGGGCTCTGGAGTATGCCTCCATATTGACGCTGGCGCTAGGACATGAACGAATTCACAAAGTCAATATTACCCCGCATGTTCAAGCACTCCAATTTCGCCAGCTTTGTGCGCCAGCTGAACAAGTATGACTTTCACAAGGTAAAGAACACGGACGACAACCAGTTTGGCGAGCAGGTATGTATTATTTATTTTATTTTATTTTACACCAATACAGGGCCTCACCTTGACCCACAGAGCTGGACATTCCGACATCCAGACTTTCACGCCGACCGACGCGACTCGCTCGAAAATATAAAGCGCAAGGTCCCGGCCCAGCGCAAGTCCACCTCCGGCGGAACCCCTCTGCCAATAACCCCGTCCTCCTCGTACGCCCCAGCAGCCGCCTACCCGCAATCTGCCACCTCGAACTCCTACTCAGCCAACTTCGGAGTCGGCTCCGAAAGCTCCAAAATCGACACCATGCAGGCGCAAATCGCGACGCTGCAGGCCCAGCTCTCCTCCCTCGGCGCCGCACACGAAGAGGTGCTCTCCCACGTGCGCAATTTGGAGCGCAGCTACCAGGATGTCCTCGTCGAGATGGTCGGCTTCCAGCGCGGCATGGCGCAGCAGGACGGGCTCATGCAGAACCTCATACAATACTTCTTGCGCGAGAATAATGGGAACGGTGCCGGTGAGTGACAGGTCCGCCTTCGCTTCCCCGTGTCGCCCGACCCCCGAGCTCAATGAATACATTGCTTTTTTTCTTGGATTTTCTTTTGGTGCGAACGAACGAAACGAACGTAAAGGCAAGGTCAAGCAGCTGCCAAGTAACGGCGGCATGGATGGAGGCGGGAACCCGTTCTTGTTCATGCAGCAGCAGGAGACGCAGCAACTGCTGGACAAGAGCTTCGCTGAGCAAGACGTTGCGCGGGCGACGCTCGTGCAGATGAGCGAGATCTCGCGCCGTGCGGAGGCGGTGGGGATGTCGTTCGGCGGACAGGCTTCGGGCTCCAGCTCTGGCGCGGGTAGCAGCAGTGCCAGCAACGTCCGCCTCGGTGCCAGTGTCGGCACGAGCGGAATTGGTGCCGCGATGGGCCGCATGGACATGCTCGCGCGAATCGAAGAGCTCCAGGCGCAGCGCGATCGCTCGCGGCTCAACACCCCGCTCTTCAATAGCAGTAACAACGCCGGCGCCAGTGGCTCAGGCGCAAATGGGATGTCGACTAATCCGGAAGAGGATCAGCGACGGCAGCAGCAGCAGATGGGCGCCCGACACCGGACGGAGTCCCCCGAGTCGGATGACTACGAGGACGAGATGGTCGTGCCCACAGTAACAAACCCGCCGAGTCTCGACGTTGCGCTGGGAGCAAGCCCAGAAACGTGGAGCATGGCGGGCGGAGATGCGCACGCGGGGCTCGAGGTGTACACCATTGGGCACCTCATGCCGCGCGGGAGCGCTGCCTTTCCCGACGCGCAGGGCAACTGGTCGTTTGACAGCGACGCGTTTGCGAGCGGGATGGTCGGGAAGCAGGAGGCGTCATATGCGAGCACGAGTAGCGGGAGTGGGAGCGGTGGTGGGGGCGGGAGCCCGCCTACGAAGCAGACGCTACGCGTGCGGCGGTCGACGTTCGTGCCGGGGTGGGCGGTGCCACCCCGCGTGCTGCTGGTCGACGACGATGCCGTGAGCCGGAAACTCAGCAGCAAGTTCCTACAGGTGTTTGGGTGCACGATCGACGTGGCTGTCGACGGCGTTGGGGCGGTTAATAAGATGAATCTGGAGAAGTACGATCTCGTCTTGATGGTGAGTCTCGCTCGGCTCCTCTAACATTCTTATCGATGCTAACTTGGTGTAGGATATCGTTATGCCGAAGTTGGATGGTGTCTCTGCGACGTCGATGATTCGGAAATTCGACCCGCAGACGCCTATTATTTCCATGACAAGTAATTCAAGACCGAACGAGATTATGACTTATTACTCCTCCGGTTCGCCCTTCTGCCTCCACATTCTACTGGGAGTTTGCTAACACCCACACAGGCATGAACGACATATTACCGAAACCCTTCACTAAAGAAGGCCTGCTTGACATGCTCGAAGTATGTCTCTTTCGTACCACCCCTTCCCGACCCGACTAACCCAGCCTCCCAGAAACACTTGACGCACCTAACAGTGATCAAGGAAAAAATGTCGACATCGATGCGCATCCCGCGGCAGCCCTCGGGGATCCCGCCGCTCAATGACGCGGGCTTCGAAAGCGCGCTCCAAGCCGGCGCGGCATCCTCCTCCGGGGCCTCCTTGTCGCCAGGGAGCACGCTGATGGAGTACGGCCTCGGCAGCCCCGACGCAGGCGACGGCCGCATCAACGTCCTCGCGGGTATGGGCTCTCGGACGAGCAGTATAACATCATGCTCGCCGGGATCGTCGCCGGGGACGGGTTCAATTTTGGGGAGAAGCGCACACGCGATTCGATGGACGAGGGGGATCATCCGGACGGCCGGGATGGGAAGCGGAGTCGGTTTGAGGTGGTGGAGTAGCTGTTCCTGTTGTTACATCTCTTTCTTCCCTTTTTTTGCTCTCTTTGCATCCCCATCTCATCGTTGGATAAATGTTACCCATATTCATTCTTGTCCTAGAGTTGTATCCAAACCGTGTACGCATTAATAGTACTTGTATGATATACGTAGTCAGTTGAATTCACTGTGTCCGAAACTTGGAGTTTGGGTCCGCGGGCTTGCAGTCGACTGGCAGTTCTGTGCCTGTGCCTCGAACTAGGATCTCTGCACCATCGACCATCTGTCATATCAGTGCACACCTGTCTCTCAAACGGTCTGCTACTTATAACAGATTCGTACCAACTGAAGAGCAAACAATAAATTTCTGTACACCATGAACTTCGTTTTCTGCGCATTAATCCTCTTCGTCTTCAGACTCCAAGACGACCAGGACGAAATGACCTGGGGGCGAACTGACGAGCAGGGAGGTGAGGGTCGCACAGAAATTCGTTGTTCCTTATCTTCTGAAGTTGAACGTTTGAACGATGGGTCCTTTTTCAGTGGTTGATATCGATGCGAATGGTCGGCAAAGGCACCTCTCCAGAACAACTGTCCTTCCCTGCTGCAACCTTCGATCTGAACCTCGCTATTCCCGGCGTCTGAAAGAACTCATAAATGGGCGGTTGTATCTACAGGACCAAAATCTCGCACTTCATAAATTATGCTTTCTCTGCCTTGCTATTCTTGGCTCTCGGGTCCATTTGTTGGGTAACCGAGCACTCTAAAGGAAGGAAGGAATAAGTTCAACATAAGAGGACATCGAAGAGGCAATCAATTTATAACTCGTAGTTCATGAGCAAGTGAAGAATCCCAGCGGCTCATAGTAGCCAACTCCTAAAGTGTCCATGTGAACATATAATTTTGGCATCACAAATAATCCTTGAATTCTTCCTTTAACTCTTTCAGCTTCCAGTATTTCTTCAAGTTCTCGGCTCTCAGGTCATGCACCTCTGCGTCTAAGTGATCGAATAGAACAGCGCGGAAACCGTCGAGACAGGTTCGCATCTGGTCTGGGGCTGCATAGACCAGATTGTTAACTTTGCAGGACGGAACAAACTCTACACCAACTCACAATACGTCGACGGCTCTTTCTTGAACTTGTTGACGAGCGTCGTCATCTCCTCGAGTCCTAGTTATTACCGACGCGTCGGCAGAAGTGGTAACGAGGAGCAGAACATGCCCACCTTCATGTATAGCCTTGTGAGAGTCGATGTGTGCGTCATTAGTCTCCGTTGAAAACTACAACAAGGTCAGCGGCGAAAGGGAGAAACAAAAGACAGCAGTCTCGTTCGCCTCAGGCATCCGTTGAGCCAATATGGGAAAAATCTGGCGCTCCTCAATGGTGTGGTGCATTGTTAAATCTACAATAAGTTAGATGAAGACCAGCAAGCAACGAAGTGAGCAGACTGACGCGAGGATAGTCTTTGGGCTGTCTGTAGATACAGCGAAAGACTGAGGCCGCGTTTTGTAAACGAGCCATCAGCAAGCTAATCGTCGACACTTAAGGAAAGGGGGACAGAGGACAAGTTGGAGAATCACTTCATAGATAGCGTTGACTGCAACAAAAGTGAGCAAACTTGATGAAGGTTCGTCGCAACGTACATTCCTGCTTGAAGTAGGCGTGAGCACCGGCCATGTCCTACAAATAGGTCGTGTATGTAGCGGTTGTGGTAATCCAATATAAATTCGGTCAATACCTTACTGAACTGGGGTTTGGTCAGTGGTGATATCAGGAAATACTGGCTGGAACATACACGAGCCCATTGACTTTCTTCGATGTTTTGAGAGTCTGTCATGAGGGAAACAGCATTCCGACCATTAACGAACGGAGCCTTTAAATAACGGCGCAGCATGACATCTTGGGGAAGTGTGGGTTAGTGAGCAGGGGTTGAGTGCGGTGATGCGTCGATCTGCAGCGCGGTGATCCGTCTTACCCATACAAACACGGAATTTTCCAACAGGCGCTCGCAACCTTCGCATGGAATTCGATGGTTCGTAAAATTGATTTAATCCCTGATAACTTCGTTGGATTCCAAATTAAAATGGAAAGGTTGCGGAAGAAACAAAAAGATAGACAGTGGAGAAATTATTCCAGATGCCAGACATCGAAGGATAGCTTCCCATCCGCTTCAAGTGTATCCTGAATGTCGCCGGGGTCAGGATTAATACTTCAGCAGACGTCAAGGATCGTCCCTTGATTCCAATGACCCACTTTTCGTCCAGCAGGACCCCGTTGTAAACGGTCTCCTCGGTGGAATCGGCCACTACACAACCATTTGTGAAGATACGTCCTCGCCAAATATTCCTGGCTCGACGGTTGTAGTCTACGGTTTGAATCTCCTCGTCTGAAACCACATGGAGGATGGCACCTCGCTGTGCCGCTCCGAGTTTCCTATGTGTGTACGGGTTGAGTCGAAGAATCGGATGCGACCGGGGGCTGGGTCGGCGAATGCACTGCGCTGCCCACAGGTTATCTGTTGCCAAGCATTACCACCACCATTTCGCTCAAGCCAATGGGCGACAGGAGGACTCCATTCCCTCCATAAAAGCTCCTTCCCAGCGGGAAGTAGTTTCAATAACCCACGCCGAGAAAGGACCAAGTTAAACAAGACTAAATCCGTCGCTGGGCCATCATGGAGTAGAATGTAAACTTGAAAGACTACGATGGAGTCGGTAAAGGACGAGTGGAATGGCTCCTCCGAGGATAGTAATCGGCGACCCTTGGGGTTAGAGTCGGTGCTATGGATGATATATTTTCCAGTTTTCGCGAGTCGTGGAAGCTTGAGCGAAACACGTGAACAGCCCACTATGCCCTCTGGGACATTTTCTTGAATGGTCCATAACTCGAGTGTTCCCGTGATCATTTGCACCAACAGCATAACATCAGCAGATATAAACCTGGAGGCTGAATGTCTGCCGTGAAGATCCTAGTGGTAGTGTCAACGGCCACCAATCTTGCGACTCGAACGGCTCATTTGCATACCATGAGAAGGGAACCCTTCTTCCAATCGTACACGAAGAGACGGCTAAAACCGTCGAAGTGAACCATGAAGGCGACGTGTGAACCACAGATATCGACTTTAAGGGTGGAAACACGCCCGTCAGGTATGGGGACTTGTATGTCAGGTTCGCGAGCCAGTCGGTGAGGAGACTGTGTCGACATCTCGTAGAAACGAAGCTTGACACCTCCAGTAATTCCAGTGGAACCGGCATTCTGAAGAAGTGGTTGAGACCTATGTATGGCTCGAGATAAATTCTTCTTTGTTAGAGACAGTGACGAACGTCAAAACAACAACTAGGAGATCCTCTTCGGGGACGGCCAGTGCCAAGTCCTGGATATACCCATGGAATTCTAGCTGCTGCGGGACGAGCTCGTACTTCGCTAGAGAAAACCACTTCAAAACCCTGGAATCATGCTGCGTTGCAGCGAAGATGTCGCCAGAGAAGGCGTAGGTATCAATGGGGAAGCCCTTCATTTCGATGGTGCGAACAAACTCGGGGAAAAGTTCCGTGAAGGACTTCCGTCGTTGTTGAAGGGCGAAAAGTTTCTGAGTAGAGTCAATCTGAGTGTTCCGAGGATTGTCCTCCACGCAAGCCGCCTGGGCAGCCAGCCGATATTGAAGCAATGTCGAGTCATCGATTATAGACTTGACACGTCGATTCGCGGCAAGACACGAGCTAAGAGTCGCGAGATCCAGGGAGTAAAAGATGAGAATGAGAATTTCGGAGGGCAAGTCGAGTAGAAGAATCGTCCTCCGGGTCATCGCCGGGGTCGTTGGTTGTTGATGAGAGGCCGACGCACCGCCACTGCCGAATCGGGTATCATTTCCCGCGCCCGGTTCAACTTCAAGTACTTCCTTGAATTTACGGGTGAAATTTTCCCACCCACGCACACGAGGGCCTCGAGAGGTTCAAACTCATTCCCAATTATTTCGTAGTGATTCTCTGTAGCGCATGGCAGCTGTTTTAAGTCCCGAACTCAATCCAACAGTCCACTTCAGTCTTTGACAATGAGTTCCCTTGACCCGCAGGCCCACTGATGACGCAAAGTTGTCTAACAGACTAAACTTCTGGATGCTGGTACGGCTTTGTGGAATATGCGATGTCCCAATAATATGTTAATATTGAGTCTCGTTTATGTCAGTCTAAGTTCGCACGGACCACATTGAAACCGACTCAGCCTGAGGTGAGCAACAGCTGTAATTTTTCTCAAGGACCATGCATATGAAATGATGCCAAGGTCAACCAGTCTAGAAATTTAAACATACCCGACATGCCCGGACGCTTAAGCTTGACTTCGCCACACAAAAATGGCTTGGCTGCGAGGTCTATACTCGAGAGGGGCCAGGATACATCTAGAAACCCCGGACCTTCTATGTAGTGCTATTTAGCTCGGGAGTCGGGTTAAAAGAGAGTTTAGAAAAAATCAAGCAAAGACAATCGAAACCTTTCCGACCCATTCGCTCGTCAAATGTGACGACGAAGGCACAAATCCTTGTTAATTTTCGTCGCTCGAACTTGAATCAACCTCGGCGGCAGCAAACGAGCTGGAGTCAGAGTTAGCTGCTGCCGAGTACCATGTCTAACTCGTCTTCAATTGTCAGCCCTCATATAACTTGAAGAGTGGGAAGAAACACTCGAACCAATGCCACGACATGGATTTTCTATGTACTTGATAAGTCAAATGGCAGGCAAGTCAAGAAAGGTTCAGAATTCAGGGGTCGTCGTGGCACGAATGATTTTAGGAGGATAGCAAAAAAAAATTGCAGTGAAGAGTGTCATCCAAAGTGCCAAATATCGATTGATTGCTTGCTATCCGGTGCAAGTGCGTCCTGAAGGCCGTCAGGGTCAAAATTCTGAGTTTGGGAGCTACAGAGCGCACCTTCAGCCCCACAATCCATTCTGCGCCCAAGAAAACTTCAATGTACGTGGTCTCCTGCGTGGATTCGGCTACCAGATATCCCAGGTTTGATCGCACCTCCTCGCTAAATAATCCGATGCCTATTGCTCGATTTTCTCCGCGCGGCGAGACAACCGCGGTCTGCAACCCTGCTTGGATTGCTGTTTGCCCTGGATCGTCTCCCTCGGTTTGCATGGCTTTCTTATATGTGTATGGGTTGAAGTTGACCAGTCGGATGCGGCCTGAAGGCCCCGCAAATGCACAGCGCTGCCCGCAGATCGTCTTCCACGAAGTGGGCTCCAAAAAATCCTCGTCGAGCCAGTGAGTAATGGGACCCCAATCCTTCCATAAAAGCTCCTTTCCGCGCTGGTCCTCAACAGAGGGAAGCAATTGCAACAGCGCACGCCGTGAAATGACCAACCATAATTTCTCTTGGCGGTCACGGTCACCACGAAAGAGAAAGTCAATCTCGAAGCCGACGTTCGAGTCGGCGAAGGACGAATGGAAAGGCTCTTGCGAAGCTGATGATCCATTGCCCTTGGGATCAGAGCCGACACACATGATCTCGTATGTGCCGCGTTCCACAGCAGGTGGAAGCATGAGCGAAATGTTTGGACCGGCCAGAGTGTCGTCTGATACAGTCCACATCTCAAAGGTCTGCGCATACTTCTGCGTCACCAGCATAACGTCGGGAGACAGAAAGACAGCAGCTGAATAGTTGGAGAAAGACTGGTGTAGGTCAATATCCGCCCACAACAACAGTCCATCTACATACCTTAAGAAGACACCCCAGCTTCCAATCGTAAACGAGCACCCAGCTCCGAGTCGTATAGCCATAGTAGTTGGCGACGAGGGCGACCTTTGGTCCGCAGATATCGATTTCGAACATGTCAGGGCAGTGAGCTCCCTGAGATAAAGCCTGAGGGACATGCACGACGTGCTCGCGAGCCCTTCGATGGCGGATTGTGTCGACATTTCGTAGAAACGAAGTTCGACAGCTACGTCGGATGCATGGTCCTCGAGCGGCTCGGACCTAGAGTTGAAATCAAAATTCTTTTTGTGACAGATTCAAAGACGACGACGACGAACGACAAAACGACGACTAGGAGGTCCTCTTCGGGTACAAACGTTAAATCCTGGATATATCCAGCAAATTGGAGCCGCTGGAAGACAGGCTCAGTCGCCACCAAGGAAATCCATCTCAAGACCCTTGTATCAAGTTCTGCCATGGCGAAGATGCTGCCAGACAATGCGTACTTGCAGCTATCGAGGTCGATGTCGTCCAACTCAACGGAGCAAATAGAGGTGGGAACCAACTCAGTGAAAGCAGCCTCCCGTCGTTGAAGCGCGAGAAGTTTATGAGCAGAATCAATCTTTGTGTTCCAGGGATTGTCCTCGACGCAAGCGGCTTGGGCGGCCAACCGATATTGAATCAATGTCGAGCCATCGATGATAGATTTCAGGCATCGATTCACGGCAACACAAAGACGAGGGTGGGCAAATCCAAGTGGTAAAGAATGAGGATCAGTAGCTCGGGCGGCAAGTCGAGTAGATGAATCTCCATGGTTGTGGTCGTTGTTAAAGGCTATTGCACAGCCACCAGCTTTCTTCACACGGTGCGGCTTCATCTCTCCGTGAAAAACTGTCTGTCGAAGACGAGGGCTTTTTGAAAATCAAGAATTTGTTCTTTGATATTTTGTTCGATGTATTGTACTTGATTTAATTCTTCAAGTCGCAACGGGCACTGCAGGCTCATCGGCGGTCGGTTGAAAGCGAGATTGAGGCGGGAATCATGGGTAAGATGCAGAACAAAAACATTTAATATTATTGTATATAGGTCTGAGGACGTGAGGAATTAAAATCATTGAGGATGAACAGAGGAGATAGCGAAAAACACTCCAAATGCCACACATTGAACGATACCTTCCTGTCCACATAACCTGAATTTCAATGAGGTGAGGATCAATGCTTCAGTAGATGTCAAGAGCGTAAACCTGATACCCACAATCCACTTTCCATCTAACAAGACGGCATTGTCAACGGTCTCCGCAGGGCAGTCGGTCACGACACAACCCAACTGCGAGGATACCTCCTCGCCAAATAATGCCAAGGTAAAACTGCTGACCATTTAAATGCTTTCGCCTGAAACGGCGCAAACCATCGGTTCTCCTCCGGTAGCATCTCTTTGGTTTCTGGCGAGTTTCCTATGCGTGTATGGGTTTAAGTCGAGGAGTCGGATGTTGCCAGGGCATGGGTCGGCAAACGCGGATCGCTGCCCACAAATTGTCGGTGGCCAGGTATTAGCGGCATCTTTTTCGAGCCAATGACAAATGGAAGGACCCCATTCACTCCATGAAAGCTCCTCGTATTTCAACGCACGCCGAGAAAAAACCAAGAACATATCCGCCACTGCCATAGTGGCATTGGCGTCATCGAATGGAATGAAAAGTTGGAAGGAGTCGGTGAAGGGCGAATAAAATGGCTCCTGCAAGGACAGTGAACCGTGCCAACTCTTGGGATTAGTGTCAGTGCCAAAGATCGCGTAGTTAGGTGTTTCAGGTTTTGCGAGCCGTGGAAGCTTGAGCGAGATCAGTGGGCCCACTGTCCCCTCTGGGACATTTACTTGAGTGGTCCACAATCGAAAGTCCCTGCAACCCCCTGCGCCACTGGCAGTAGCAAAACGTCGGGAGACAGAAATGCGACGGTTGAATATTTGCCACGAAGGTCCTAGTGATATTGTCACTGGCCATCTACTTTGCGAACCATTCATTTGCATACACACCATAAGAAGGCCACCGTCCTTCCAATCGTATACGAGAAGACGGCTCGTATCACCGAAGTAGGTAACCAAGAGGGCGATCTTTGAACCACATATATCCAATTCAAAGTTGACAATCCCCTCTCCAGGTATGGACACTTGTATGACGGGTTCGCGAGCCATTCGGTGAGCAGATTGCGTCGACATTTTGTAGAACGAAGTTTCACCGTTCCGACCGAAATGACATTGTGATCGAGCGGCTTAGACCTGCAGACCGAGACATGAGATTCAGATGAAAACACAGTTGCGAACGTCAAAAGAATGGCGAGGAGATCCTCTTCGGGGATGACTAACACTAAATCTTGGATATACCCGAGTCCATGGAGTTCTAGCTGCTGCAAGACCAGCCCATTCGTCGCCAAAGAAGTCCATTCCACAACGGCGGAATGAAGCTTCGTCGCGACGACGCGACCAAGATGCCGCCACCGGACAATCTGTAAGTATGGATGGAGGTCGTCCATCTCTATGGTGCGAACAGAATGGGGAAGGTCTGTGAAAGACTTCTGTCGTTTTTAAAGGGCGACAAGCTTGTGAGCAGAGTTAATTTCATTCCGAGGGTTGTCCTCGACGCAAGCTGCTTGGGCAGCCAAATGGTACTGAAGCAATGCCGAAGCACTGGCATCGATGATGGACTTGACGCGTCGATTGATGGCAAGACAAGAGGTGAGAGTGGGGAGATCCAAGTGGGAAAGAATGAGGATGAGAATTTCAGGTGGCGAATCGAGGGGGGTCCAGGGTATCATACAATACTGTCGTGGTCGTTTGACCAACGTTTGACTGTCGTGGGCTTATGCACAGCCACTCACGCAAGTGTTTTCCCACGCGAAAATCTTGTTCAAGTCCTGAACTGTTAGCTGAGTTAATGAGCAAGGGATCTGAAAGACCCCTTTTAATCCTAAGACGATCCAGCTGTGTCGTGCCCCCGACGCGAGCGTTATATGGTCCAAATCATCATATCAATCTTGTCTAAAGCCTGCATAAAATACACTATGCTACAACTCCAACACGCCGAAAAAGGAAGGAAGAAGGTATCGCATGAGTAGTTGTTGTTCTTTATCCAGGTAATCCAGCCTAAGGTCCTAACCTCCTTGCTTCCACCTGCAAACATCCTCCAAAACAGGCACGCCGCGTCACCGCAAAAAAAAAAAACGGGCACGCTGCGTCACCGCCCAGCTGCAAGCAAAGGCACGTTACCGCTCAAAAAACGTACGCATCCTCGGCCGTGGCGTCCCCTCCTCCTTATCCTGCTCCCCCTCCGCCACCACCGGAGCAGGCTGCGGCTGCATCCCTGCCATCACCGCAGCAGGCATCCACCCGACCGAAAAGGTACTCCCAGGCTCCACCGTCCCCGTCTCGCTATAATGCCTCCTCAGCGCCTCATGGAGCGTTCCCACCGCCCCGGGCGGCGCCGGAATCGCCGTAACGCGCTCGATGGTGCGCGGCCAGTCGCGGTCGAGACTCCGACCGGCTGCGTTTCCGAGTCCCCGCTGCCAATCACGGCGCCGCTCTTCCTCGCTCAGTTCACGCGGGGGAGGTGCGGTGGACGCAGTTGCCGTGCCAGTTGGAGTAGGTGCAGGTGCAGGCGCGGGGGTAGGCGGCGCAGTCGGCGCCCTGACGTCCGCCAACGCACTGAGGTCAACGACAACAGGCACGTCCGACGCCGCGGTCGCCGTCGCACGCTGCAGCGTCGCATCCGCCCACGCCTCGAACGCCGCGCGCCCGTCGTCCGCAGGCTCGAGGATTGGCATCCGCAGCGCCGCAAGGTACTCATGCGAGCGCTGCTGCCGCTCACGGTCGCGCTCGCGCTCCGCGCGCCGGGTGGCGTTGGCGGCTGTGAGGAGGCGGAGGGCTTCTTCGGCCGTGGATATGGATTCGGCCGTGGGGCGCGGGAGAGGAGGGCGAGCCTGGGCGGCGCGGACGCGCGCGCGCAGCTGTTGGAGCTCTTCCTGGTCGCGGATACGGCGGCGGAGGGATTCGCGGTTTGTGGTGCGGTCGAAGAGTATGTCGTCGCCGGGGAGGGAGACGCGGCGGTTGGGGGCGGGCAGGGGTGGTGAGACGGCAGCGCGGAGGAAGGTGTAGTGTGAGGTCGAGAAGTTGCTTGCGGAGGAGTTTGGGGCGTGTCTGCTGCATGGCGCAAAAAGTGCACCTAGGGGATTACCGCTGGAAAGTAAGAACATCAGTTTTGAAGAGAATCAAAGAAACACGCCATACGAGAGAGAAAACAGGACAACAATGAGCGGCCCCAGAGTGATCGATTCCAGGAGCAGTTTTAGCAGCATCGAAACATTAAGTCCCTCCGTCCACGAAACAATAAGTTGTGAAACATGTTATTGTCTTCTGCACCACTGAAGTTGCGCGACGAATTCTACTATTCATCCTCGAAGATATCGACTCCAGAGATAGAGTGGGCCGGCCACAACCGAAAAGAAACCAGAACTCACCAGATGGCACAACCCACGCCAGTTCTGCAACAACCGCACCTCTCCCTTCCAAGCAGCAACTCACGCTTCATCTCCAGCGTGAAATAGTCGTCCTGGAGTCCCACAATGTCCAAACTAGCGCCCTCACGCATCCCACGCCAGCGACGATCTGGAACGGCGCTCGCGTGAATACGTGCTCCGCAGCCATTGGACCGCTTCTGGCGCTTCCGTGCTGGGAAAGACACCGTCTCTGGGAGCATTTCGACGACCCAGGGCCGCTGCTCGTCCCAATCTGCTGCTTGGGGCTCTTGGTCTGCGCCGCAATAAAGTACCACGGGGAGCTCGTTGCGCGGCTCTGGCCTGAGTCGTCTGAGACGGGAATCGTCGCCCGAGCGGAGGATATCGACGAGGTCCATTTGCTCGTCGGACATGGAGGCCTGGGTGGGCGTACTCGGCGATTGCGGCCTCGAAGAAGTGGATGCCAGTGTGTAGACGGCGGTGGACATGATGGCGGGAAAGAAAAGAAGGGTTCGTGGGCGTGCGGAGTGGCTGTGCCGTGCACCGCATTTCTGGTTGTGCGCGTTTATTTGTTTTTGGGTTTTGACGGTCTTAAACCGTTCTTTATGTTCTGCTGCCTTGTACAATTTATTTCTGTCCGTAGTTGAGAGGTTCAGAGCTCAGTTTGCGTCTGTTTGCCGCCTCCCAACACCGTGTCGCGATCACGTGGGGGCTGTGTATTGCCCAAAGCATTTAAATCGCCGTGACGCTTCGCTTCTCGCTTGCTGCTGTCTTACTCCATCGTTGTCCGGGCCCAAACTACACAAGCCCGGACAATTGAAAGCCAGTGTGCGCCTAGCCCTTGCAGAGGGTCTCGGAACTAGTACTGTTCTTGTTTGTAGCGGCTCAACTGCCTTGAATATGGATGACACCATCCCCGGCTTTGAGGTGGTCGAGCTCGAGCCAAAGCGAGTCATCGACCTTTGGTTCGAGGACGGGAATGTGGTCATTCAGGCAGAGGACTACCAGTTCTGCCTCTTCAAGAGCTTCCTCACCACCCGTTCCCCGATTTTCACCGACACTTTCTCCATCCCGCAGCCGGAGGAGGCCGAGCGCATTAATGGGTGTCCTGTACTCCGAATCCACGATTCGGCCACAGACGCCGCGCACTTCTTCAAGGCCATCTTCGACTCGGAGTGCGTATTAGCCCAATTTATTATACCGCCCGATGACTAACGTGTCGTGTGCACCGCAGGACCTTCCTCCCCCCTCCGGCACAGACGACCTTCGAAAAGGTCGCCGCCATCCTGCGGCTGAGCACCAAATACGAGGTCGACTACCTGCGCAAACGCGCCCTCGCTCACCTCAGCTCGGGGTACCCCACAACCCTCGCCGCATGGCGCGCCGACGATCCCGGGCTTGGCGCTGCGACCTTCCCCGTCCTCCCCTCTGACGCCCTCGCCACAATCAACCTCGCGCGTGAGGTCGCCTGTCCCTGGGTCCTCCCCACCGCGCTGTACGACTACTGCAAGTTCACCGGGCCCGGCGAGATATTCAGCGGCACCCTCCAGGACGGCGTCCTCCTCCAGCTCTGCGCGGCGGACAAGCAGCTCTGCCTGGAGGCGCGCGAGACGCAGCGCGAGGCCAGCAAGGACCTCGAGACCTTTCTCACGGCGCTCGTCCCGGAGGACTGCACCGGCGCTGAGGGCGGCTGTCTGAGCAGCCGCCTCGTCTGGATCCGGTATCTCAACAAGCTGCGCCAGGATGGATTCTGGCTCGACCCGACCGAGGCGTGGGAGCACTGGGACGTGTTCGGGACGCATGTCTGCACGCCGTGCTTGCTCGCGTGCGAGAAAAAGTACGAGGACGCGCGGCAGGCGGTGTGGTTGTCCATTCCGGCGATGTTCAATCTTCCGAATTGGTCGGAGCTGGAGGCCGAGAGGCGGACGGCGTTGGAAGAAGTTTGAGACGAAGAGGGAGTCGGCATTGGGAGAAGTCTAAATCAATCCGGAATATTCGTGCGGAAAGGAAACGGAACGGAATGTACTAGTATGGATATCTCGCAAATGTAAAATACATATTAGCAGACGAACAATAGCAGACGAACAGTTGCAGTGCTCGGAACGATGCGACATCTGAGGGACACGCCGCTGGCCGAATTTATTTTCGGAGCGGTACCACGAGACCCACCACTCTTTCCTATTGACCCAAAAATCATTTGGTAGTATCTGTGCGTACGCATGCTCCCTGCCGAGATCATTCGACTTAGAAAGTCGACCGAAACGTTTGGTTGTGAAGGATCGGCGACCCGATTGGGAAAATTGAACCAAGTGGCTGTGTCGATCGGTTCCTTGAACTTCGAGTCAAGAAGGGAAGACCAGGTTTCGAGCAACTACTCCTCTCGCTGTAGGTTTCTACGGTGTTGTTCCAATGGACAATTACTCCGGTTCCTCTACTAGTTGGTTCAATCTGAACGAGATTCAACCATGTTTGAATTTCCCTCATATCTGGCGACGACGCTCTCAGTATCTCCAGCCGACTTTCGGGTAGACGCACTGACGGGAGGGCTAACCAATGTCACCGTCCGGGCGACTTTCTCGAACCCAATCAGCTCCTTCAACTACTCGCCACCATTCACAACGGCGGTCCTGAAACACGCCCCACCCTACATCGCGGCCCGATCCCAGCCAACCAATGTCCGTCCACCGCCAAGTCATCGAAGCAAATGCATTGCGTTATCTAGCGGAGACACCGGCGATCCAGGACTTATTCGCACTTGAATTTCCGCGCTTGAGGATCCCGCGTTTGATTCACCACGATACCACCGCGAACGTCCTCTGGATAACGGATCTCGGGGAGAGCCAGACACTTTCCAAGTTCCTAGCTACCTCGCCTTCAGACGCCCGCGAAATCGCAGTGACGCTGGGGACGTTCGCTGCACGTCTCTGGGAGATCACGGCGCATCCCGCTCCACAGACCCTTGCGCTCTTTGCGCACACGGATGGAGAGAGCACACCAGTGGATTTCCTAGTCTCGGTGGCGCTCGGGGTTATGGTGAAGGGTGGTGTTCCAGACGCAGAGGTCCTGAGTGCCCGCATACGCACTGCAATGGAAGCGAAGGAAAAGTTCGAGCCCTGCCTCAACATGGTTGATTTTTGGCCAGAGAGCTTCCTCATCGGCGTCGACGAGAGTCTCGGTCTCGTTGACTGGGAATACTTTGGCCTGTCTACTCCTGGGGCGGAGATCGGCATGCTCGGTGAGAAACATCTGTTCCAGTAATGAAACAGTCTATCCACCTATATTCGACAGCTGCGCATCTAGAATTGCTCATTATGAAAAGTAGAGACAAACCAGCGGTCGTCGATGCGACTCGTACATTCATTGCGACCTTTTTCAAGTCGTATGCAGCTCTTCGACCACCATCCGACTACTTTAAACGACAAGCGCTGATCGCGTATGGTCGCGAATTGGTTACCGGGATCGAGTTCTTCGGGGTTGATTTGGACGACGGGGCACAGAAGCGGGCCCTTGATGCGGGTGTTCGTAGTTTGCGGGCGGCGGGGAGCTCGGAGGAGGAAATTAATGCTGCGGCGGCGAACGTGTTTCACTTGGGAAAAGTGGAATCAATTTATCGTTGAAACGGAATTTATTTACATGTACTATCAATGACTAGGATCCTGGCCACACTAGGATCCTGGCCACTAGTCAAATATAGGACTCTGGGCTGTGCAATATCTTCCCTTTGTATTTCCACAATGGAATATGAACTATTGCGCACCTTGAGACCAAATTTCAACCCGAAGTGATAAGTTGATCCAAAGCTGTGCCCGGATTGATTGTGATCCGGAGGGTGAGAACGTCAATTTGATAACCCCGAGCGACCGTTTCGCCTGTTTCTCAACCAATACGCCGGGGATCCGGGACTTTGGGGGCTCATTCTTCTACTACAACCTAGTGCTTTCTTCTAAGCATGTCTTACCTGGCTGAAGACTTGCCCTCTGTGACCAAATTCACCAACGCAATTGGAAGAGAAACTCAACGATCACACTCTTAAACTCAAGATACCGATGGCCTCTTCAAGACTATAATTCCAGTGCCTTGCAGTATCCACTATGATAGGTAAGACATGTATATCCTTTATCATCCAATAGTTGAACGCTTCCCCTTCCCTCCTAATATGGATGCAAATAGAAAATCACCCATTTGATGCCAGAAAAAAGATTAAACGTCGGGTTCTCAACAGTGCACCTTGCAAGTGGAGATATGCATTGATGTTGGTCCATTGGGTTCCAATGAACCTCACTATCACTTATTTTGGCCTACAATCCATTACTGCTGGCGCACCAACCCGATTTAGGTGAAAGTACGGATCCCGCCGCTGAGGGCCTTTGTAAAGTGTCTCCGCTACACTACTTTTGCAAGGTCCATTGTATGCTATAAGTGCCCAGAATACATCATATGGGTCCCACATACACTATAGCCAATGGTGTGGACCCTCATCACCGCCAACAATGGGCTTTCGAGGGTGGCCAGGATCCCTGTCAGTTACCTTTTCGGGAAATCCTTCAAAACTAAATTCGCTGGGCACTCAAAGTGGCACCAAAATTATCATAAATATGCTCAATCTCTTCGGAGGATGCGCGCCTATCAAATAGGGTCCACGAACCTGCAAAAAATCCCCGTGGAATATCAAGATTGGGCCGAAACCCCTTAGGTGGCCAGGTTCCCAGCGCGATATAGTATACCCGCAACTTTAAACCTTTGGCCAGGGGCCCACTGATATGCCCTCTTTCCGACGGGGAGACCCTTCCGTACGCAAATCGCTCATCCTAGTAGCTCGGATCTGAAATGAAGCTCTCTAAAACAAAAGAAGCTACATACATACCTCTCAGAGGGACTCGGCGGAGACAGGAATTTTTTATTTATATATCGTTGCAATTGATTGCAGTAGATTTTGAGTGGACCGACGGCGGAGGCATAATCGAGAACGAAGTCGCGAGCGCTCGGATAGAGCGGAGTGAGGTGATGGCGGGTCACTGGGCCGGGTGGCTGTACGCTTGCGCTACTCGTCCCGAACGACGACGATGCTCCGAACACCGATCCAGTTACTCGACTTGCCGCCTGAAATTCTCATCCTCATTCTTTCCCACATGGATCTCCCCACTCTCGCCTCTTGTCTTACCACGAATCAACGTGTGAAATCTATCATCGATCCCAATATCGCATCAGACTTTTGACACAAAACTTTTGATGCCTGTACAAGCTTGAAAAAGCCCCAAACAAGGGCAAAAAGACCGAAAGACGACAAGACCACAAACTTAGAGGTCAATCTCACAAGGTCGCTAGTTCGACCCTAAACAAATGCATTTATTTCGAGTTTGGGAATAGATAACTGTATCAGGTAAGCACTAGGCCAGTCAAATAGGTGTTCCCTGGCATTTAAAGGATTCACCCTACCTCTGTTCCCATTTTGTGAGTGTAATTTCTAGCCCTTTTCGCCTTGTGAGCTTGTCGGCAAGCTGACAAGGTCCGAAAGGGGACAAGATTTTGGTCAAATGGCTGATGCGGTTGGCTGCCCTTGAAGCCGCTTGCGTCGAGGACAAACCCTCGGAATGAAGTTAACTCTGCTCACAAGCTTGTCGCCCTTTAACAACGGCAGAAGTATACTACGAAACCTTAGACTGGACCACTTTTACTTCGATATTTACGCCTTGTCTGGCGGCATCTTCGCTGCGACAGAGATTTATTCCGGGTTTTTGGAATGGTTTTCTCTAGCGACGAATGCATGTGTCCGGCAGCGGCTAGAATTTCATGTATACATCCAGGACTTTGCGCTAGCCGTCCCCGAAGAGGATCTCCTCGCTATTATCTTGACGTTCGTTATTGTATTCGACTCTGGCTATATAAATGAATCTAATCTCGAGCTACAGGTCCAAACCGCTCCATCAAAATGGCGGTTCCCCCGGAGTCGTGAAACTTCGTTTCTACGAGATATCGACGCAGTCCGCTCACCGAATGGCCCGCCAACCTGTCATCGAAATCTCGAAATACGAACACTTTATTTCTGATTGTACAATCGATATTTGCGATTCAAAGATCACTCTCTTGGTTCACTATTTGTTCGGAACAAGCCGCCTTCTCATATACGATTGGAAGGAGGGTTCCCTTCTCCTGGTATGCAAATGAC
>JARJCM010000747.1:0-24286 GCA_029233265.1 Mycena alexandri | reverse complement strand
ACGCGAAACGACTCAGTCTGCATTTCCGAAGCTCCACGCTGGATGACGCGGTCCACGGAAAAGGTCCAGCCCGGAGGTTCCAGCTTCGATATTCCAGTCCACGACAACGCCACGGCAAGGCAAGGAGAGGGTGGTGGGAAAATGGAGTCAGTTACTTGAGTTTCTGGGGTAGGAGGGCGCGCCAAGGTTCTTCAGCGGTAGACGAGGAGCGGCCGTGCCTGTTGATATGTGAGTGATATGTAGAAAGATAAGTGTATAACACGTACTGAAAGTCGAAATCATCTTCCTCTTCGTCAACGTCCATTGCATCTGTCAGAACAGTTTGGGGATCAGGAGCGCCGTTGCCGCGCGCACACATAATTCGGTTCGCTGTATGTACATTTGCCGCCGGACTGGTGGGACGCGAGACCAGAGAATTGGCCGGAAGAGGAAAGGGTGCGCTCTGGGATGGAAGTGTTGACCCAGCTGTTGCAGCGGTTGCACTGCAGCTGCCAGCATCTGTTTACTCCGACTTCGGCTACAATGTGACTCGCGTTGTACAGCTTCAGGAGCCGCTGGGGTTGGGTAATATCAGCACGGTGTGATGCGGACTGCGGTTCCGTGAAATGTCTGACCAGGTGAATTGGTTTCAGGCAAGTACACGAAGGTGATTCGTCCTCTAGAGGGAAATTACTCTGTCGCGGAGAAACGTAGCTACTCGTACGCTACGGAAGGTTTATATAATTGTGGTGGTGGTGGTGAGATGGTACAATCCGTTTCCGTGAGGATTAGGATGTGAGCGCTAGGTTCCTCGAGGTTTTTAGTTCCTCGTTGGGGGCTAGCCTTCCAGGAAAGCCGTGGTTGGAGGTCGCTCTACACTTGCGCGAAGGAATAGAGCTTCGCAATGCGAGCGTCGATCCGAGCCGGGAGACCTGGGTGATATGGGGGTTTCTCTTTTCTCCCTGCCTCGTATTACTCGGGCAAGCAGTGTCTTTAAAACGTGGGTTTTAACACAGCGCGAGCGGGCTATAGCTCTTTTCCTCCGTAGCCCGTTTTCTTCCTGTGCTTGTGTGAACGCGCAACGGATGAGGTTCCGTGACGAGTGTGGTGAAGTTGTGTATCGAATGAAATGGTGGAGTGGTTATAGTCTTCACGGATAAGCCTTCCGTGAAGATGGGGAGTGGTGCCCTGCGCACGGATCTGCGTTTGAGCCTCCAATACAACAGTTGCACGCAGCTAAGTAGGGGCTGCTGGCTGTTTAGAAGTACGCGCTTTTCATCGACTGCGCCGTGACCAACGCCTTTGTATTCAACAATTTCCTCTCGACCCGTTTTTACGGAGTCGAAGGGACCTTTAGAAAGGGTTCCTTGGTGAACCTTCAATCCAAGTGACCTATTTAGCAAACCCCACGGAAGACGGCGTAGCCTGAGCTATTATGTGTATATGAGAAAGACAACTCCGCCCCGTAAGGCTGGGGGGAGGGTAGCTTAGGTGTGAGCAGTGGGGGATAACAAGATGATCTTCCTTGGTAAATACATCTGGCTTTTATACATATTCCCGCCCGATTACCGCGCGTGAACTTCTCCGTGAAGCCTCCGTTGTATTGCCCTTCCTGTGGATCCTCACATGCCCTCCGCGAAGTTCGACTCCCATGTTCTCCGTTAAGTTGACGGACGCGCCTTCCGTTAGGCTCGACGGAAACCTGCCCCACAACCTTTACGTTTGCCCGATCCCGTCGCTTCGCATGTCCCTGTAGCGATCCGTAAGTCGTCCGTGAATATGTCCGTGTGGCACTCCTTGGTTGTTCGAGGTATAGGCCTGGTGGCGTAACGGTAACGCGCGCATTTGCAGTCGACTCTCCACGATATTACAATTGCGAGTCCCTCGTTCGATTCGAGGTCAAGCCGTGTTCGCTTTTCCCACGCTCCGTAGGTGTATTTTTCCGTCACGGAAAGAGCGTGCGCAAGTATTCGACCGTGAGTGATTCCGTGGGTTTGGCAGTATAGGCCCGGTGGCGTAACTGGTAACGCGCGCATTGTCGGTTCCTCGCAATATTGCACTATCTGCGAGTCCCTCGTTCGATTCGAGGTCGGGCCTTTATTCGCTTTTTCCCGCTTTTTCCCACGCTCCGTAGGTGTATTTTTCCGTCACGGAGAGAGCGTGCGCCAGTATTCGACCGTGAGTGATTCCGTGGGTGTCGATTGTTGTTTCATGACTATTTGCAGTATAGGACCCGGTGGCGTAACTGGTAACGCGCGCATTTGTAGTACTTCTCTTCACAGTATTGCGTAATTGCGAGTCCCTCGTTCGATTCGAGGTCGGGCCTTTGTTGGCAATTTTGCTACCTTTTTTCCGCGAGCGTTCCGTAGTCGTGTTCCGTAGTGCGTGTGTTCCGTTGCAGTGTGTTACCTTTCCGTCCGCGCAGAGAGCGTCCGCCAGGTCAGTTTTCAACCGTGGGAAAACCCTCCGTGACAGCCGTAGCATGCCGTGTGGTCTCTGAGGCTTATCGTGATTTCCTCCGTGAGTCGTTTCGTTACTGATTTCCGCCGCGCTTGAGCGTATCACAAAGTGATAGCTCACATCTCCTCCCCACTTTTGAATGCCGACCGTCCCCGGTTGGCTCCCCATATAAATTCGCCCACTTTTTTTTCCTCCTCCATCTCCGCTAAGTCCTTCTTGTTTTCTAAGATGGACGCCTCTGCCATTGGCCGCTTCCATTCCACCGTACAACCCATTCCTCTTGAGAGCCTTGACGTCCCAGCTGGCGGTCTAGGCCACTTCCTCCGTCAGAATCTCAGATTCAAGGTCTTCCTCGTGTCCATGTCTGTGCTGGAGGATCGTTGGGGCACGCGTACGCGCAACTCTGTCACGGCCAAAGAGCTTCACGATCTCCGGGTGTGCGTCCGTCTTATCGTTGATCACATGGTGCGCGTTATGTTCCTTGGCAAGGCGATTTGCTGTGTCTGGTCGCTGACGGCTTCCTGTGTATAGTATTATGCGGCCAGGCTCCGGCAAAACGAGCTTCGTGCGAACTTCAGCCGTCATAATACACCCCCGCAGGCCACCTGGATGTTCTATCTCATAGCCGTCCTTTTATACGCGGTTGGTTTTGACGGAGACGATGCTCCCGATATGCAGGGAGTCAGCGTGTTTGGGCTGGCGCTTTCGCAAGCGGAATTCTTTTTGAAGGAGTGTGCTGAAGCCATAGCGCTATACCGCCTCACCGACACTCCCGTCTTCTTCGACTACCAGGAATACGATCCGCAACATACGGTGGAAATGGTCTTCGCTTCACGGCAACCGCCGCGGAATTATAAACGGATCGCCGTGAACGATAATCCGGTGCTTGACTTCTCCGTGAAACCATCCGGCTCGTACTGGACCGATGCACAACGCGTGGTGGAGGCTACGCTAATGGCACTTTCACGGATCGACGGAGCGTTGATAGTTGAAATGGATAGCGATGGCTCCGTGGTTGGAATCCAGAAAGAAAGTGTGGAGGGGATATTGGCAGACATGGTAGAGTCTCCGCCGGCGAGGTCCCATACGGCTGACTGTTTGGAAGAAGGATCTGCAGACTCTATATCCGGGAGCCCTTGCCCTACTCTGTGCACGGATGAAGAAACCTGCGGACGCGAAGCCACGGAATGGATCGTGATGCTATCTTCATCGGAATTGAGGGCTATCCGTTCCGATTTACTTCTGTTTCCTGTATAAAAGAGCGTGTGTTCAATTCCATGTTTTCATAACTTCCCCTGGTAAAATCTTCATGGCGCTCCCCCAAACTCGGTTGGATGGCAATTTCTACCCAATCACGGAGTCCTGCGAGCTCGTGATAAAGCATTGCCGTGTGGCGTCCGCGAGGTTCGAGCCAGGCAACCCAGACCGAGAACGTTTGGACGACGTTATGGAGTGCATTATTCGTCCTTCCGTGTATATCCTGGACTGTGCATTGCGTCCCGCCAATCGCGACTGGTTAACCCCTCAGGAGCTGACGATGTCGGAATTAATTTATTTGCACGACGCGTTTTCGATGGTTATGGCTGCTTTGGTGACTAGCCCCTATATTTATGATCGCGTTCCGCGTATTGAATTTCCGTGACCTAGTTCCATTTGCTCGAGGAGGGCGGCCAGTCGTTCCTTAACGACGGTATTCGAACCAACGCAGGTGTTTACGCTCCATACGTCGCTTTCCGCGGAGGATGTCTCCGTGGCCTTGAAAGACTCGACGAAATGTTGCGACAATACCTCCCCGAGTCGTCTACCCGCGTTACTCCTTCCCCAATCCACCTTACTATGCATCGAGCCTTGATTTTAGGACGGGCTTGGCAAGGTTTCGAGGATATCGAAGATTTTCCCGCCTACTGCCGAGGGAACACGGATGATATTTTGATGGGCTTTCCGCCAATCGCCGGAACATTGATAGAGGGGCCGATGTGAAAGGAGTCTGGACGTCCGTGAAAATATCGCCTCCGTTCGTGGTCCGTGGGGTGCGTGTGGAAAGCTTAAATACGAGCCGCCTGTATTTCTTGTTTCACCACTTGTGCCCTCGAAAATAATGTCGCAGAATGCTAGCACCCCCTTCCCCTCCTGCATCGCCGCGCGACGAGCTATTGCATTTAATTGGAAGTCCCGCTGGGCGCGCACTAGCTTCTAGAGTGGAAGTGGCTTGCGCGATGATACGGCCGTTGGAAATTAGTGACACGGAATATGCCAGGGCCTCAAGTTGGACGCCACCCATTCCTATCTCAACAATTCTGCAGCAAGTGCTGCGCCCTTCCGTTTTCGTGCTTCAACAAGCCGTGGATCCGTCCTTCCATCGCACGGGTTACGGGTCGTTCCAGTTCCCGTATTCGACCACCTGCATCATTCAATCCACGCTACGGAAGATGATGGAGCTCGTGGTATGTCGATCTCCGTGAAGCCGCGTATCTTCGTTAACCGGCCACCGCGCAGCATCTGATTTCCCTCACGGACCCAGATTATCCGTCGTATGTCGCGCTCTGGGATGGGATTTCCGCGGTTCACCTGATCCCGGACGAGCCTCCCGTTTCTGATCGAACAATGGGGCAACTCGAAATATTGGAGTACATGGTCGAGGTTTATGGCTTTGACGGAGAAAACTCGACGGAAGGCAGACAGATGCTCGCAGCGCTAGAGCATCTGAAGCGTGTTGCAACTTGCTGGGCGGGGCTACTGGGCACCCGTGGGGAATATCCAGAGTTCGAACACTCAGGTCGCATGATGCGTCGTCCTGGTACGACTGGTTGGGTAGTTCCGTCTTCCGCGTAATTCGCCGCGTGTCCAGCTTTCGTAGATATGCAAGCATGCACCCCTGTCTTTGCTGTGGAGTTTTTTGATCCGGGCCTGATTGTCCACGCGCTTCTCGCCAATCTTCCACATAAAGCGCGCACGTCCGTGGATAATATCCCCTCTTCCAACCTGTTCTTCATGGCTACCTCTGTTGGCGAACGGTTCGCCGCTCCCCGATGGCTCTCGGACGTCGACGACGAGTTTCTTGCGTACGAAGACCAGTCTCCCGGCCAGCGCCTCCGTGAAAGTTGTAGTGAACTCATTATCCCATCCATGGATCGCACGGATGGTTTCTTTGAGCCCCGTTACTCGATGAAGGACTTGCTTCGGTTCTTTATCCGTGGCCAAATATTCTTTGTTCAATCCACGGTGGATCCGTTGTTTCACCTGTGCTCGCCCTTCCGTCATTTGGCCGCGGGCGATATGATCGAAGTCCGCGAGGCGCTGCGACGTATAATCGATCAACTCGTTCGTCGGCCATTCCTCCCGTTTTTATATATTTTTCTAAAGGCTGAGAAACCCCTCGTAGACTGCGATTCACGACTCGCGTCCGTCTTTTGCGCATATGCTCGTTGCGCAGGGCACCCGTATTCATACCGACGAACTCCTCGTACCCGGAGAGAGCTGTAATATGTTTCGCATCTTGCGCGTGCTCCTCGAAGAATACGGGTTCCGTGGAGACGAGGGTGTTAACGGAGAACCCGCGCGTAGCGCAGCGAAGCGCATCCTCGACCGGTTCGAAACCACCGCCAAATTTCTACGGGCCAGCACTGCCCAGCTCGCGGAATTCCCAGAATATAATCACGACGGCTCCAGCACGTTCATGCCTGCCGTCAACCTTGATGGTTTCACGGACGTCGGCGCACGTAGTTCTTGATGTATGGCCCGCGGGGATCGTTTGTAGCAGTGCCGCCGTATAAATTGTCATGCTTCCGAGTTCTCCTTCCCCAGCTTCCTGCCTAATCAGCGCGTTATCGTTACTGCCATGGCTCTCCGTTTCGCTTTGCTGCGTAATTATCGTCGCAACGAACTCCCCACACGCCACTCGCGAACGCAGTTCGAAGTATTCTTTATTGATTTCGACACGGATGAAGAGTTGGTCCGTTATCTGCGTCGACCTGAAGTTTCCAAGTTCTCGTTGGAGACCCTGGCACCCCTCCGTGACCAGGTTATGCTCATTCGCGACCGTTTTCACGGCTCGGCTCCCTTGGCCCGTGATTCGTCGTGGATCCGTCGCCAGACGGCCGTGTACATGCGTTCCATCGTTAGTCGTTTTTATTTCCCTCTCGCCGTGTAACACATTTTAACGGCAACCAGGGTTACGTTCGCCAGGCGATTTGCCCGGATTCCCATGGATCTGTGGCCAAGCGGGTACCAACACCGTCCGTGGCCAGCCTGCTGTATATGATTCGAATCATACGCCGATTCGGATTTGAAGGCGATGAAATATCTGCCGTGGCGGAATACGGCGAGCATGATTTGATGGTGGTGTACAACCACGCGCACGATACCATTTTTGCGATGTCCATTCGTCTGGCGGACATTCCTCCTCGATACGCCACGCTCTCAGAAATTGAGAAGGCCGGGTCCGTTGGCCAACCTCCAATTTCGCCCTCGCTCAGCGTTCGGCACGTTGTTGCGAAAGACGAGGTCGGACCGGTTAACGAGCCGACGGAAGCCCCCGTGGAACTGGTGACCCATAATATCGACGAGACGTGACGGGACGCGTAGTAGGATATCTTTGTTCACGGAAATCCTCCCAAAAGGAGGCAGCAATTGATGGCTAGCGATTTTGGTTTTGGCGGAAAATAAGCGGTAGCCACGGATGTGTTGTCGTTCTTCTTTGTAGCCCCCGTTGTTTATAAAGTACGGCCAAATCGTTGTCGTTCCCAAGCTTCCTCTCTTCGCTGTGAGCATGGACCTTTCTACCGTCACCAGGGCCGACAAACACTCCGTCCCTCCTCGTTCCACGGAAGGGCTGACACGTATTCCCGAGGCCCTTCAGCTCATGCTCGAGCCGTACCGTGCCATGCTCCCGGACCCTCGTTTGTACGGCGAAAGCGAGAACGGCGTGCTGCTGTATTTTCAGGAAGTGGCAGGCCCCTACGCCCAGCTAATTGACAAAGGCTTCCCCACTGGCGCCCTTCACAAAACGCAGTTACGGCCGGAATCCATTGAGTATTTAACTCCGCATGTAGGAGAGCTGCTTCGATTCCTGGTATGTCTGCTTCGCGTCGTGGAAATCGGTGCGGCAAATTCTGAGCAATCTGCCAGGGGCTAGCGTATGTCGTCGCGCTCGAAGTGGTTTCAAATTACGGAGGTCCCATGAAATTTCCGAGCGAAGCTATCCGGACGCTCTCGCTGATGCAGAAATTCCACTGCCTCCTTGAAGAACCCTCCTACGCGCTTGGCCCTGGCCTTGAAACAATCATGCACGGCTGGGTGAAATTAATGATTGGTTCCGCGCGCCAGCGTCGCGTCAGTTATTCGGACGCCATCGATATTCCGCCAGTCCGTGATCTTGCTCACGTCCCGTGCGTTCCTTCGTGGACCGTCGAGGAGATCGCTGTATTCCAGAAACAAGAGGCGACGAATCCGTGGGTCGCGGAAGAATACTGGCTCCGTGAGCGCGTCGAGACATGCAACCGTGCCGGAAAGGAGCTTAGCAACGTGCTCTCTAGCGTTGCTGGCGCGGAGTGGTATCCCATGAATCGGGCGTGAAGCGTGTTCACGGTGACGGGCCCGTAAACTTGTTCTACTCCCGTGTACTCCCGTGTCCGTAACCAGTTTTACTATAAAGAGCCAATGTTCCTCTTTATTTCGTCGTGTGTGGCATGTCTTCGCTCCCTTTGACACAGACGTCCGACCTGTTGGGCAAGCTGCACTCCATCCTCCCGCCCGCTACTGGGCCGAGAATGGAGCCTGGCCTGCGCACCCTCTGGGTATCGCAGATTCGCAATCTCTGCCAAGGAATTCACGACACCCTCGGTGGTCGAATCTACACGGACTTTGCTGCCCCTCTTCGACACGAGATACGTGTGGCCGTGAAAATTTTATTGTCCAACATGGTCCGTGGCAGATTCGCGCGCATGCTTTAAGCCGCTAATCGTTCCTGTCCCGTAGATTTTGATTGGCGCTACCAAAATCACTGTCGAAAGTGATCCTTCGAACCCTGCGCAATATTATGTTCCCGGGTTCGCCACTCTTATCTTCGCCATGGCCGAGCAGTTCGTGGTAGTGAGCGGTTATGATGGCGATGAAGACGGCGCCAGCCGGGAATCCATCTTCCGCGCGCTTGCGCTCCTTCAACACGCAATGGTCATCCACCGAGGCTACGCGTCTACCCCCGTGGAAGCACCCGGCTATTCCTCCGTCCAGGCCGACCCATATTTTTACGGAATTGGCACACGGACCAAGGAACGCCAGATTCGTGAGGCGCTCGACCACGGACACCTTCTTCACCAATTTGGCAGCGACCTTTTCCGCTACGACCCTACGCTTGGATCTCGCGCGTACATTATCCCCAACTGTCCCGCGGAAGAGCGCATTGTCAATGATACGGTCCTCGTTCTCCGGTCGCGCCATGTCGTAGTGCGTACGGATCAGGGCGAGGCTTGATCTACCCAGTCCAGGCTCCCGTAGCGGCTTCCGTGAAGATTTTTGCCGAAGGACATTATTCCCTCGGCCAGTTCCGTACTTGATGTACTCGCGCGCGTCGCATGGCGTTCACGGCAGCTCTGGCCTCCCGTAGAATCTTCCGTGTTTTTTCTTTCTTTATAAAAACCCCTTGCGATCGCGTCCTTTCTCGTCGTTCGGCCCTAAATTGTCAGCACTGGACAAAATGTCTCGACCTGCTTATACCATTGAAAACGCCCTACCCCGACTATACTCCCTTTCTCTTCCCTCGGAAACACTGTTTTCTCGTTACTTTCCTCCCCCCGGAAGGCCTTGAGTTCTTCCTCCAATATCGCCTGCGCGTGTTCGTGCACACTTTAATGCGCGCTATCACGCACGACTTCGTTCATATGAACGCGCTACCGATATTTCCGATATCCGAGCATCGCAAGCTTCGGACGTGGATTGCCGTTTTAATGAAGCATTTTGTGCGTTTATCCTTCGCGCATTCCGCACCCCTGTCCTGATCCGCGGAACTATTCTGTAGCAACTGATCGCGCGGACCCTAAGGTACCGCGCAGACCAGGTCTCGGGGGGGGACTTGCCCTGGGCTAGACAAACCTTCAACATTCCGGCAGAAGCATCTCAGATGTTCAAGCTCGCTATTTTCTTGTGCAATTTCGTCGCCTTCACCACTTCTTCCCGTCTTCCCGCCGAATTGGACTATCCCATTCTTCATCCGTTAATCGAAATCTCCGCGCGTCAACTTTTGCTGACGGGAACGCGGGGCGATTACGCGGAATATGATGAAAAAGGCCGCTACGACCCTGCGTGCCAGTTATTCGCACAATCAGAGCCTTTCTATGCTTCTCCTGGTGGCGTTATCCTTTCTCCAATGCCTCTTCATACGACTCCTCTAGCCATGGGTTTCACGGGTAGGTCCATTCCGCGACTCCGTTTTCGGTCCTTGTCCTGACGGAAGTCACTTTTTCCGTAGATTCTTTTGCGCACTTCGAGGTGGGCCGGCCCGAGCTTCTCCCGGAGAATTCGACGGACACGGTGTTTGGTATAGAATACCGCGATGGCATGGGGTTATATTGACCTCTCGTCCGTTTAACCGCATGCTTGTAAATCTTGGGGTCTTTTCATACCCCTCCCGTGGCCACGGTATTGGGGTTTAGTCGTTACTTGTAATATTCATTCCTTTTCCCGCGAGGAAGGCGTTCCGTGACTTTTAAACACGAGGTGATCAGACCCGTGAACCACCACCTTCCTGAATACGGGCTCAATTTCCGTTGTTCGAGCGCGCTCTTCCTTGGTCCTGTATTTCCTTCAGTGTTCTATTGCCCGGGCGCCTAAGTCCTTTATTCCTTGGTTGCTATACTGTGTCCTTGAAAAACGAGTTACACGCCGCGTCCGGCGTAACCTTTACTAATTTGCTGCTTTGTTTCACGGCGTGCTTCGTCGAACACGCCCGTGTCCGTGAAAGTGCCCGATATCGGGTCGTTTCAATGCCGAAAGGCATTGCAACCCCATATAAGCGCGCCCTGTGTCCGTCGGCCTAATGTTCCCGTGGTTCCTGACTTTGTGATCGGTGATTACTTCGGCCCGGCCGCTCCGCGTTCACGGTATTGTTGGGGAATTTTGATTCCGTGATAGCATCAAACTACGCACGGAAGCGACTTCTTTTAAACTTTTTCTCTCTTGCCACCCACTCGTCAAACCCCCCAACTCAACCAAATGCCGTCCCAAGCAGGCTCCTCCAGCGTAAGTCCCCATTTTCCTGCGCAATATCGTCGAAATTGACCGAAGATTCCTCAGGGCCGTCAAATCCGTCCCAGCTCCAGCCGCAAGTCCGCGAAGAAATCCAAGGCGCCCTCTTCCGTCAATCCTCCAGCCGCGTCAGACTCCGCGTCTGCGCGCCCTTCTCGACTTCGCGTCGAGGGGGAGGATTTCACGCCCAGTTTCTTGGAGGAGCGTCTCACGGAAAGGCAAATCCTGGGGCAATACCGGCTCCACTACCACCTCGCCGACCCGCCGCTTCCCGACTGGAAGGCAATCAACCGTCGACTGGAGTTTGCCGTCGAGCACGTTCGCGGCGCCACCTACCGACTGGAAGCCGTGGAGTCGAACGCCGTGGACCCGTCTGAGCTGCGCCCGCGTCCCGTTCGTCCGGATGCGCCACCCCCTCTCGCCGACCTGCCACCCTTGCCCGAGCTCCCTTTTCTGGACGCCAATGCCAAGCCCCCGCACCCTTTGGACGACGACCTTACCGCGGCGCAAGAGGCCGAGAACTTCGCGTTCTTTGAGGGTCAAGCCGCGCGCTATCGGGAGCGCAAGCAGATCCGCGACGACCATTCCGCGGAGTGCGCCCGTCTGCAACTCGCGCACGAGACTGCCTACTGGCGGGCGTACGAGGAGGATCTGGAGGTATGGCAGGCCGAGAACGTCGGCCTTCAACACGAAATCGCGGAGTATCAAGAGGAGCTAGGAGTTCACGCGGGCTACGCTTCGGGAGTGCGAGGAGGAGTACGAGAAGGCGTGTACTCGCGCCGGGCGGTACATTATCCGCCACCACGAAATCAAGGCGCTCACGCGCCATATCATCCAACTGCGGGACCAAGTCGCGTACGCCCACGAGCTGAAGGTCGCGCTCCAGGGGAACGTCTCGCTCGGGCCCGCGATTGACGTTTTCTTGGAGGCGTCCCACCTCGGGGAGGTTCCACCGGGGTTCTCATACCGCCCCGTGGCCGAGGAACCTGCGCGCCCCGACGTCTTGTCGTCACTCGTCTCCCGTGAGACTTCCCCTCCCCTCGTCTCGCCGTCGAAGTCGCGGAAAGGCAAGGAGGTCGACCCACGCGAGCGGCCAGGTTCACGGCCACAGGCTACCGTGCCCAGTCCTTCCCCGTTGGGGAGGAAAATTTTCATCACGGTCCCCGCGCTCCCTTCCGACTCCCGACCTTTCGCGGCGCCACGGGGGGAAAGCTCGAAGAAACGCACGGCCGTGGACGAGGGAGCTGGTCGTCCCGCGAAAATGGCCAAGCCAGCGTCCGCGAAGTCGAAGCCCTTCAGCTTCAAGGGGAGACATACGTGCGCCCTGCGGCGCCGTGAAATCGACTTCCCCCTCCTCGCCAAGGATTACGAACCCGCCTGCGGAGCGCCTGACGGTTTTAAGTCGTGGCGCGGATACCTGGAGGGGTGCATTCGCGCAACGCGCCTCTTCCTCCACTTCGGCACCCGTAAGGCCGCCAAGTTCACGCAGCCGTGCACGAAGTGCGAGCAATTCAACTTCCCTTGCGTCGCGGACGCCATGCGGACCTCGGGCAGCTGCGCGACGTGCAACGTCGCTAAGACCAAATGCGTGCCGTCGAACAAGCCCGACGTCGGTTTCGTTGGTAAGTTTCCCTCTTCCTCCCTTCATCTCCTGCCTAACCGCGTTATTTCTCAGATTCTTGGATCGCGTACCAACACGTGTACGCATCCCACTTCGACCCCGTCCGCGGCCACCTCAACCCCGATTTCGCGGCGCCCTTCGATTTCGACTCGTGGTACCCGCCGCCCTTCGACTACCGCACCGACGACGAGAAAAGGAAGGAATCCTTTTCCTTTATTCGAAGGAGATGGTGGCGGCTGGCGGAGGAATCGTCGCTGACACGGCGGGCGAGGGGGACGTGGAGTCCGAGGATGGCGCTGAGGGTGCGCCTATGGACGTCGACGCCCCTCCCGTCGCCACTCTTGCTGGTTCTACGGAGGAACCCGCCACGGCCACGGAACCCGTCGCGTCCTCTTCGAGCGCGGCTGCGAGTGGTTCCCGGACGTCCCTTCCCGCTGACGTCCCGCGGGTCGTTCATCGATACCAGCCGTCGGATTTGCTTGGCGGGAGTTCCGCGAGACCCATTCCGCCTGCCACCTACGCTCTCGAGCACCACCGCGCCCGCGAGGACTTCTCGCTCACGCAGCCGCCCGACTCGTGCTTCGGAAAGCTGCGTCCGTGGAATATTCCTCAAGAGGAGTATCCTCTCGAGATCGCTATTCCGCGGCTTCACGCGCGGCGTAGCTGGATCATGCAGTGGGCGTCGGAGATGTGGCGGAATGGCAGTCTTGGACGGCCGGGCGCGAGTTCATGATGGCGCACATCCGTGACTCCGACCCCTCCCTCGACGTTCCCCCCGACCACCTCTCCCTCCCCCTCATATACGGCCACATCCCCTTCCCGTGCCCAGTCCCGGCCCTCTCGAACGACGCGGAGTGGCGGTCGATGGCTCTGCACAAGGCGCGGTCCTACACGCAGACTCTCGCCTTCGCGCGCGAGACCATTGCCTCGGACAGGGAAGGGCGACTCGAGCGCGGCGAGGGTTACGAACTGGCGGAAAAGATGCCTGACGGGTGGGGGATGGCGGAGCTCTGGGCGTTCTTCGACAAACAGGAGGCGCGAGTGAAGCAGGAGGTCACGGAGACCTTCGTCGGCGAGGATACTCCTCCCGTAAGTTTCCCTATTCTTCGTCTCTTCTCTCCTTTTTCCTTTATATGCTAACAATTTCTCCCCCCTCTCTTTCAGCTCTTCTTCCCTGACGGCGCTTCCCGTGAGACGCCGTTAGACGTTGGAATCGAAAGCCGCGAGCCAGGCTCGCGCGATCCCACCGCAGCGCCTCCGTCGCCGCCACACAACGCTCGCGGGTCTACCCCGCTCGCCCGCCTGTCCTCGCACGCCAACGTGCCCCCCGACACCTTCCAACAAGCTCTGGACGACGCGGCGCCGCACCAAGACGACATGTTCGCCCTACGGGCCCTTCAACATATTCGGTTCGGCAGCGCGGGGGCGGTACTCGGGGGCCGTATAGTGTCCCTTCCATTAAATCCTCGCCCTCGTCCGTCGTCTCCTGCGTCAGCACCCACGGAGGACGAGATCCCTTTCGAGTCCGAAGGGCACTCCACGAGTCTCTCCGCGCGCTTGCGGTCGAGTTCATTGGCGGACGGCTTCGCGACTCCGCGACTTCGTCGCGAGTCGCCCGAATCCGTGAAGGCTGAACCGGAGGATGTCTGGGTGGCGCCACATATCGATGGTAGGCCGTGGGATGTCGACGAGGAAGATTTGGACTCGATGGACATTTCGGGGGACGGCGAGGGTTCCTCTTGATATGCGTAGTTTTTTTTTTTTTTTTTTTTTCATCTGTTTTCTAAAATGCTGTCCTCCTTGCTCTGTGAACGCTTGCCTATAGATTGTATATTTTGTATAAATTCTTGACGAATGAATCCAACTTGTTTTGACATTTGTACTCTTTATGGGAAGTAATTCCCAATCCGGGTGATGCGAGAAGTAAAGCGTTAGTGTCCGGATTGGGACAGGGGCTCATGCCGTTATGAATTCCGTTGTTCCCGTGTGGTCAAACTGGCGGACGGGTTTTTCTCGTTTGTTTATGGCACGGTAACTTGGTATATTCATTAACGGCTCGTAGGGAGGCTACAGGTAGTTCTCGCGTTCGAGTCATAGCCCGTTCCTCCCCACTTTTTGCTAATGCCCGTGGCGTGCCGCGTTGTTTTTCACGGCGTGTCCTGTGGCCGCTCCGTTCTTGTTCCCGATCCGCGAGTCGATGATTCCGTGAGTTGAAATTAAGTTAGATTCATGGCGCCGATTGTCCTTCCCAGTCCCGTAACCCGTCATCGCCCCATTCCGGCGAGCTCCCGTATTTTTCCGCCAGTTTTTCGTATCGTTCCACTAGTTTCGTGACGGGCACCCGTACTTTCGATCGTGGAAAATACGGTATGAGACGGAATGCCGCCACGGGTTCCAGGGAAACCGCTCCGTCAAGTTCAGCAATAATGTATGAGCCACCCGTGGTCCGTCTGACCACAATCATGGGCCCGAAGTATCGCGGTTTGCTTTTCTTGGACAGGTCGCTTTCTATTTTTGAGTTCCTAATAATCACCAGCTCCCCTGCCTCGAATTCGAAGTCTATAATCCTGTTGGCGTTGTCCTTCTCCCACTGCCGGACGGATTTTACGCGATCCTCGTATATTTTTGTGCGCAGAACTTCCAAGTCCACCTCTCGTTTCATAAGGTGCCGCGCCCTTCGCGCAATGAGTTCTTCCGTGGAAATTTCCGTGTCGAAAACCGGGCTCATGTAGGTCGCCTCGATTATGTCGAAGGGGAAGAGCGGTTCGACTCCGTGAGCCATCCAATACGGAGAACGACCCGTTACTTTGCTGATAGACACCCTCTCTGCCCAGAAAACGTAGAAAATACGTTTCGGCCAAAGAGTCATGTCGCCTTCGCAAGCCTTCACCAGCGCTTCACGGACGGAATAATGACGGCGCTCAATTACTCCTTGTGCCTGCGAATTGTAGCCGGAGATCCGTATATGGTGTATCCCGTATTTCTTGGCTAGCCAATCCACGGCTTTAACCCACGGCTTCCCGTTGTCCGTGGAAATTTCGACGATGGCACCCCAACGGCAGAGTATTTCCTCGAACAGGAAGGAGCCGAGTGTGAATGCGTCTTCATTAACCATCATCCTCCATTCCGGCCAACTGGAGACCGAGCAGCGCGCATGCGCTACAGTGCGGAATCCGTTCTGCCTTGGTAGAAACATGGTGTCGGCGTATACTTTGTGGAAGAGTGGGAGGGGCATTGCCACTGTTGGCGGCAGGAGCACCTTTTCCGTGGCCCGTATTTGGCATTCATGGCAAGTGTTAAGGAACCAGCGTATGTCCTGGTCCATCATCGGCCACCAAAATCGATCCGTGAGTCGTTTACTGGTGATTAAATGCGCCTTGTGTCCAAGGTCATCGTGTACTTGTTTCAAAATGTCCATGCGCTTCTTTTCCACCAGGTAGAGCTTGTGCTCTCCCCGCGGGTCGCGTTTCCATAGCTTGTTTTCCTTGCGGAAGAACCCGCGAACCTTCTTTAAAAAGCGCTTATGCCGTTGGGTACTAAAGCCTGGCGGGTGCTGCAAGTCGTCCAAATATTTGAATACCCTTTCCATGTCCCTATCCGCTTCACGGGCTCTCTCGGAGCGCGGAATATTTCCGTCTTCCGTGGCCGCGAAACTTGCCAATACCCATACGGTGTCCGTATCGTCCTGTTCTTCCGTCAAACCCACGTACGGGTTTACGTGGTCCGTGAACACGGACACGAATCCTTCTTCTTCCGCTGCACCCATGTAAGGGTTTTCGGTTGTCGGAATGGACGCGCAAACTGCTTTGCGCGAAGTATTGTTCCAGTTCGCCGCGATTATTGAAAAACCACAAGCTCTATCAATCCAATCTTCCGGATCCTCGTCGTCTATGGGATCCTCCGGTGCGCCAGGCCTTCTCGATAGTCCGTCAGGTGCATGCGAAATTCCCGGGGTGTGCTCGATCGCGAAATCGAATAGTAAGATTGCCGCAATCCATCGGTTCATTGCAGCATTGGGCTGAATGTCCGGATTATTGAGCATGCCCTTGATATATTTCGCGTCCGTGCGAACAAGTAATTGAGGGGCTCCGACAAGATATATCCTATACGCGCGAAGAGCACGGAAAAGCCCGTATAGCTCGATTTTAGCCTGCGAGTAACGCGATTCTCGCTCGTTCCAAGTGATGGAACCGAAACGTGAAGGATATTCCTTGCCGTCTTCGCCTACCTGTAACAATATAAATCCCGCGGCAATGTATGAAGCGTCCACGGAAAGGATTATGAGGCGGCCAGACCCGTAGTCGATTTGTCGTATGGCCGGACATTCTATAAGAATCTTCTTCAAGATTTCCATGGAATATTTTTCGTCGGGCCCGAACGTGAACTCCACATCCTTCTTGGTGAGGCGAACCAGTGGTCGTGCGTGCAGCGCGAAGTCTTTCATGAAAATCCTCATTAACCCTAGCGTGCCGAGGAACGCACGGACTTCCGTGAGTGACTCGCAGTCTGGCCAGTCCCGTATGACCTGTACTTTGGATTCGTCTGGCGTACGCCCTTGATAGGAGCATACGTGCCCGACCACCCTAATCCGTGCCACGGCCATGCTAGTTTTCCGTGCGTTGAACGTTCCGTTTGCGTGACCCATACGCTGGAGCAGCCGGTTCACATTTTCCATGTGTTCCCAGACAAATCTCCGTATGCCAGGATTTAACGGGATGACTTCGTAGGTTCCGTCTCCCCGTAAGTAGTAATCCTCGCCACCTTTTACCGGCGTGTCGTCGACGAAGGGTTGGGTAACGTGCGGAATTTCATCCCTTAAGATGAATGCTACGTCCCCTTGCTGAATCTGTACCGCGTTCGTGTAACCTTGTGGCAGCCTGGTTAATCGGAGGGTGCCCAAGGGTGACTGGAAGGTGGTGAAGTCCCGTGAAGCCACGTCAAGTACTCGGTGGTCGAACCCAACATATAAGTCGAACATCGCGTATATGACCCTTCCGCCAAATGATTCCGCGTATAACTCGAGTATTGGCGGACATCCCGCGTCTTTTATGGTGACGGCGTTTAATGGTTGAAGGTTATGCACTATCCGTAGCGCCCCCTTTTCTGCTTTCGGTACGCAAAACCAGCTGGACCGGTAAGAGGACGAGGAAGGCTCGTACACGCCTGAGGCGATTTTCGCTTTTATTATCTTGACCACCTGGTCGCGTATTCCAGGTGGGATAGGTATATTCTTCTGTTGCCAGGGGGTGTGCGCTAGAATGGGGAGCTTTACTGGCTCGAAGTAATCTTCCCTGAAGCAACCTCTTTCAGAGTCATCCCAGGCGAAGGCCATTTCATGATTTTTAAGGACGTCCGTGACTAGCCGTTCTTCTTCTGGCCAAAGAAACCCGTCTGGGTTTAGATTCATGGCGTCCAGTCTCTCCTGCGTGAGCCTCTTTCCCGGAGTAAAAGGTGGAGGATTCGGATTCAAGGGTGGCATGTTAGCCAGGGGATCGGATGGGCATTTCCGTACAACTCGAAACTCCTCTGGCAGGCTTGCCGCGACGGAGTGTACTTTCTTTGCCGCGGGTTTGTACTTCTTCTTCTTCTTTTTCTCTGGTTTCTCCTCCACAGCGGCCTCGCCCGCCGTTGTTTTCACGGTAAATGCGTGTATTATTTCGTTATATTCGTAAGCCTGCGTTAAGCAGTACTGGAGGTACGTCCGTGAAACTTCCCAGACCTGCTCCGTGTCCGTAATTTCGATAGCTCGGACGTGGTGCGTGTTCGTCCCGTTAGGGGCGTACAAAATTAATGGTGGCGCTAGCGCCGAGAAATTGAATGAAGGGATGTTGATTCGTTGATTATGCGCGCGTTTCCACTTCCAGGTGGCGTACGCGGGGAGTGGCCGATATTTTAAATGCATGGATCCGGTGGAGACTTGGTCGAAGCTGTCCTGTATCTCACTCGCGGAGACAGCGACTAATGACGCTTCCCCGCGCCGTGAAAACCCAGGTCTGCCCTAACCTCCTCTCTAAAGGGGTTTCGGCTTTTATTTGTCTTTTTCCGTGTAGGAATCGTGACCCTCTTTCCCGTATTCGGGCAGGTAATAGTGATTTCCTGGCTTCCGTTGACGTTGTCCGTGGTAACGCATCCCGTGAATCGGAAAAATGGCCTTCCCAGGAGTAGGTCAAACGGTGCTCCCTGTACCACGTGAATCTGGAAGCGAAGGTCCAACCCGCCAATGGTCATTTTGACATCGTTTATTACTCCTGCCGTGGCATTGGACTGGGAGTTTGCCGATTGCATATTCAATATCTTCTGCGGGTCTAGGGCCACCCCGAGCTTCAGCCAGATATCTTTATTCATGGCGATGATTTCTGAACCCTGATCGAGGACGGCCTCGATCTGAAGGTTGTCATCGAGGATAGGGTCTACCACCCGAAGAGCGTCGATCTCGGAGGACGTGAGTTTATCTTCTCGGATCTCGCCGTCGCTTTCTTCATAACGGAGAACGTATTGGTTCTCTCGCCCGGCTTCAGAGTACGAGACTCCCACGGTTGGCACCTTTTTCGCGGTTAGTAAATCTTTCAGAAACTTCCTACCTTCTGGGTAAATGGCAAAGAACTTCTTGCGGAGGTGATTTCGAACTTGGCTGTCTTCATGGCCCTGTTAACCATGTCCACCGTACTGACGGAGTCTTCGATCGGTGCGCGGTATTTTTGGACGTAAGGTTTGGTCGGGTTCAAGGTAATTGTTGGCTTCTTCTGGCAACGCGACTGGCCTAGCCGCCGCGGGAGCTCTCGGAACAGGATTTTGGCGGAAGTGTAGGTTCCGTGGCGAAACCCACTTTCTTCTTTCCCGCGGAAGGAGGTTTCAGCGGTAATTCCACCCCGTCAAATACCTCCTTCGGTCTCCCGCGCTCTACGCGTTTACGGGTCTCGAGAAAAGCCTCTATATCCTCGATGTCGAGTTCGTTTATCGAAGCATTGCCCACTTGATAAGCTAGGGTCTCCGTGGACTCGGCCTCCTCTTCGTCTCCTTCCGTCGAAGTGGCCATGTATAGCATGTGCGGCGGGGAATCCCGCGTGTACAGATTAACGTGCGCCGGCGTTTGCTGCGCGTGCCATTTATCGATGCGTTCGACAAATGAATTCCCCGTGATGTAGCGTGGAATGTAATTCCCTCCCGGTAACACTATGCGGTTCTCCTCGTTCTTCTTGCATTTCCCAGCGCGGATGTACTCTTCAATTTTCGCGCATTCCCTCAAGAAGTGGCCCGCCTCTCCGCAACCGCCACATTTTCCTTGCGTGAAGCCACCTCCTGGATTATTCCCCGGGCCCGTCCTCTGGGCGTCTTGGAACGCTTGGTTCTGAGCCGGTAACGCTGGAGTGTTTTCACGGTTCCAACCCTGCGGCGGCGGCTGAGCCTGATTCTGAAAGGTCCTACCCCGCGCTGCCTCGTTGCTCCGTGAACCTCCCGATTCGATTTTCCGTGAGAGAGATTGAATCTGCGCCGTGAAGGTTTGATTCATGTCTCGCATCGCCGTAGTGAGTTCCACCATCTCCTTTTTGATATAGGTGCTGTCCTCGTCGGTATCTTTATACAGTGCGCCTGGAACACCACCGATAGCCCACTCTGCGGCCTCGATCACGTCTATCATGGGGTATGGTTCGTCGCTTGGTTGACCACTTTTTACCACCTGCAACCTTCCTAGCACCCTGAGACGGAAGTCCGGGTGAATTCCTCTCATGAAGTTCTCGTTTATTTCCCTGTCCGATATTTTCCCTTTGGCTTTTAGGAAGTCGGCTATGCGCTGGAAATTCCTCGTGTACTGTCCGAACTCGTCGCGGTTCGCAGGTGATTTTATCTGACCCTGCCTCACGGTTTCCTTGAAATCCGTCCAGGTGTATAATTTATCCCCGTCTGCTCCGGGGTATAATTTTACGATAGCGTCTTTAAACGCCTGGAAGGTCATGCCCACGGTTTGTTTCCGTGACCATAGTTGCTCTTCGTCGATGTCCAGGTACCGTAGAGCAATATGAATTAATTCATCGTCCGTGGTTCTTTCCGAGTCGGTTCCAACGTCCTCGACGTCTTGGAAATACCGCTTCAAGTGAGTGGCTTTTCCGTCAAAGCTAGGGGCGGATTTTCCCTCCTCGAGCTGGTAAGGGTTTCGGCATCTTCCGTGAAAGTTGAATCGGAACGGGGTTACTGGAAGGGGGTGATGGGATTGAATCGCTTGACAGCGTAATGGATGATGGATCTGAGATCGACGGAGTTTCGGCAGGAGAGGAAGCGGGTTCCGTATCCTCTAGTTCCGTGAGTTCAGAGTGGTCTGAATCGTTTCCCTCCGCAGGTATCTGGGTCTGAGACTCCGATGGTCCTGCCGCAGGTTGGTTTTCCTGCGAGGTTTATTTCTTGTTGTAGAGTGCGATGGGGACCGCGCTTGCTTGTGGAAGCGGGTATCGGCGGAGCGACTTTAGTCGAGCCGCGAACCGCGCGTACAGATCGAGCGCGAGTCTCCAGCTGTGAATTTCCCCCTCGCGGTGGGCTCCAGATGTGATGCGGACTGCGGTTCCGTGAAATGTCTGACCAGGTGAATTGGTTTCAGGCAAGTACACGAAGGTGATTCGTCCTCTAGAGGGAAATTACTCTGTCGCGGAGAAACGTAGCTACTCGTACGCTACGGAAGGTTTATATAATTGTGGTGGTGGTGGTGAGATGGTACAATCCGTTTCCGTGAGGATTAGGATGTGAGCGCTAGGTTCCTCGAGGTTTTTAGTTCCTCGTTGGGGGCTAGCCTTCCAGGAAAGCCGTGGTTGGAGGTCGCTCTACACTTGCGCGAAGGAATAGAGCTTCGCAATGCGAGCGTCGATCCGAGCCGGGAGACCTGGGTGATATGGGGGTTTCTCTTTTCTCCCTGCCTCGTAATTACTCGGGCAAGCAGTGTCTTTAAAACGTGGGTTTTAACACAGCGCGAGCGGGCTATAGCTCTTTTCCTCCGTAGCCCGTTTTCTTCCTGTGCTTGTGTGAACGCGCAACGGATGAGGTTCCGTGACGAGTGTGGTGAAGTTGTGTATCGAATGAAATGGTGGAGTGGTTATAGTCTTCACGGATAAGCCTTCCGTGAAGATGGGGAGTGGTGCCCTGCGCACGGATCTGCGTTTGAGCCTCCAATACAACAGTTGCACGCAGCTAAGTAGGGGCTGCTGGCTGTTTAGAAGTACGCGCTTTTCATCGACTGCGCCGTGACCAACGCCTTTGTATTCAACAATTTCCTCTCGACCCGTTTTTACGGAGTCGAAGGGACCTTTAGAAAGGGTTCCTTGGTGAACCTTCAATCCAAGTGACCTATTTAGCTAGCCCCACGGAAGACGGCGTAGCCTGAGCTATTATGTGTATATGAGAAAGACAACTCCGCCCCGTAAGGCTGGGGGGAGGGTAGCTTAGGTGTGAGCAGTGGGGGATAACAAGATGATCTTCCTTGGTAAATACATCTGGCTTTTATACGTATTCCCTCCCGATTACCGCGCGTGAACTTCTCCGTGAAGCCTCCGTTGTATTGCCCTTCCTGTGGATCCTCACATGCCCTCCGCGAAGTTCGACTCCCATGTTCTCCGTTAAGTTGACGGACGCGCCTTCCGTTAGGCTCGACGGAAACCTGCCCCCACAACCTTTACGTTTGCCCGATCCCGTCGCTTCGCATGTCCCTGTAGCGATCCGTAAGTCGTCCGTGAATATGTCCGTGTGGCACTCCTTGATATTGCTGTTGTTCGAGGTATAGGCCTGGTGGCGTAACGGTAACGCGCGCATTTGCAGTCGACTCTCCTCGATATTACAATTGCGAGTCCCTCGTTCGATTCGAGGTCAAGCCGTGTTCGCTTTTTCCCACGCTCCGTAGGTGTATTTTTCCGTCACGGAAGAGAGCGTGCGCAAGTATTCGACCGTGAGTGATTCCGTGGGTTTGGCAGTATAGGCCCGGTGGCGTAACTGGTAACGCGCGCATTGTCGGTTCTTGACAATATTGCACTATCTGCGAGTCCCTCGTTCGATTCGAGGTCGGGCCTTTATTCGCTTTTTCCCGCTTTTTCCCACGCTCCGTAGGTGTATTTTTCCGTCACGGAGAGAGCGTGCGCAAGTATTCGACCGTGAGTGACTCCGTGGGTTTGGCAGTATAGGCCCGGTGGCGTAACGGTAACGCGCGCATTTGCAATGCAACTCTCTTCTGATTACAATTGCGAGTCCCTCGTTCGATTCGAGGTCGGGCCTTGGCAATTTTGCTTCCTTTTTTCCGCGAGCGTTCCGTAGTCGTGTTCCGCAGCAGCGTGTTACCTTTCCGTCCGCGCAGGGAGCGTCCGCCAGGCCAGTTTTCAACCGTGGGAAAAACCTCCGTGACAGCCGTAGCATGCCGTGTAGTCTTCTGAGGCTTATCGTGATTTCCTCCGTGAGTCGTTTCGTTACTGATTTCCGCCGCGCTTGAGCGTATCACAAAGTGATAGCTCACACCGCCGACACCTCCTTTGGGACCAATTCGGGCAATGCCCGCCGATAGTTTCTGACGCCACTAATCCAGTTTCGAGTTTAGTGGACCGTAGTTTTCATTATCTCCTCTGATTGTGCCCGCCGCCTTGATTAATCGCCCCGTCTAGTACCCGCTTTACACCTAGGAGCTTCGCTCAGCAATTTTGCTCAGGCTGCTATAACTGGAGCAGAGAAGGTGCTGAACGGTTTTAAATTGGTACCGCCCAGCAACACAGATAAAGGATATCGAGGATCGGGTTACTGGATTGGAGCGCACTCAGCAGGCGCTCCTCCAGTTCGCCCCTTCGTGATCCATCGACCAAATTCCCTTTCGAAGAAGACGAGGACACGGTGATGAAGACATCCAACGATCTTGCCGCCCTTCTGGCTGGAGAGATGTGTGCACCACGGGTTGTATCGAGCGGAAGTGGATTTGCCGTCGATCGACCACCGAATTGTTGCTGGGTTTTTCCAAAGGAATTTCTATTCCACCCGCCGTTCGGGACCTTCCCATCCGCGCTTATCAACAGGCTTCTCTAGCTCCCCGTCCTTCCTATACTCCGGCTTCGTCTCCCAACACTCTTCCTCGACCCGCTCACACCCTGGATGTCGATATTTTATCTGTCCGTTCATCGCCAACGGGTTCTATTACAGAAAGTGAAGCCGCGGTCATGGACGATATTTTTCGATGGGATGACTATGAAGACGAAGAATATCGAGCCGCTGGTAAGTAGATAACGATACACGAAGCAGAATGGATTAATGACTTACAAACAGAAGAGGTAGTTCGTGAGGCGGAAGTGAAAGCCCGAACGCAATGCGAGTGAGTGGATTGATGAAACTCAAGATTACTGGTATGCTGAAAAACAAATTGAAGCGGTGGCTCGTCGGGGCGGAAGAGAAAGCCAAGGAAGAAGAACGGAACAACGAATGGATACAGAAGAACACTCAGCAGGTCTCTCCCTGTACGCCCAAAGTCTCGGTTAGGGTATGTTGCGCAGCAGGATGGCGATAGGATAGTGAGTGGATTAACATATTAAAAACCGACAAAAAACCGCCCAAAGATATCGATATAACAATCTTCAGCGTAACAATTCCTGTGTACCAATTCATTTATGGAAGATATCTACCCAGTCCTGGAGTTGGGATCATCCTGATACGGGTAAGCGGCGCCGTTTGTGGCTGAGATTATTAGATCTGATTCACCTACGCAGACTGCAAGCTTATCAACTAGTTCGTGCAATATCACGTACTCAGAACGTATGAATGGAATTCTCAACCATAAATAAACGCGGCGAGCACCCAGATTCCGTAGTACCAGTATGGGCGACAACCATATTAGCCACAATACATAGTCGAATGGCTTCCCTGTTGCATCATGTAGAACAAGATATACAGTTACTTGTTCAAATGGCCGGGAAACGGAAAGTTGGAGTTCGAAGTCATTCTTGTTCCCCGCGAACTGAGCATTGTGGAATGACTTCA
>JARJCM010000746.1:0-24543 GCA_029233265.1 Mycena alexandri | reverse complement strand
CTTTTTTTTTTTTGATCCCCCCTCGTCCGCTCTTCAGTGCCGTCTTTTCATCCGAGTTCTATGCGCGTCTTCGAATCTCCCATTTCTCAAGTTTTTCCTATGGTCCTGCTACTGACGCGCCGCAGGCGTGCAAACGGGGCGAGGCCGAGCTGACCGCAGGTCGGGCGAGCGCCGAGCCAGAAATTTGATTACTAGAGAACTGAGGGTTAGTACGCTCTGCCTCGGTCATCGCTCATCCTCTACAAGGTGTATCTACTGGACCTTGACCTCGATCCCTCGATATTCAATCGTCGACTACAACTTGCGAAGTACGAGCAAAATGTTGTAGCTTCTGTCTATGAGAGACTAATCGTCGACAGGTGGAGGAGTAAAGTACGTCCCAACACTTTGCTCTGCCCTTCTTTCTTTCAACTCCCATCCGGATCAGTCATGCTTCACGGTGGGGAGAAACCCTCCATGTGTGTTCTTTTCGTTGGCGGCATTCTTCTTTGGACTCTTCACAGAAATGCTCAGCCTAAAAGGAGAGAGAGTTTTCGTGGCCTTACTTGCACCTTACACTGGCTCTGAACTGCCATTCATAATCACCTTTACAAAGATCGTGTTTTCATCCACAGAACCGTTTTTAACGGACACTGCGGATTATACAACGGTGGAATGCGACACCTAGAAAGTCAACGCAGGTACGAAAAGTACACTGGCAATTATGTAGTAGATTACAGATAGTGGGCTTTGCCGCGGCAGTGGGCCCTACTGGTGTTTATACGATATGGATAAAATATGATACGGCAAAACCGTATGCCTGGATACGTAAGTATCTGGGTTCTAGTAGACTGCACAAGCACGCTCGAAAAGGAAATATTTCCTTTTGGGGTTAGTGCTCTAGTTTTGCTGTACAGCCACATGTTTGTGGTTGTTGCGCCTTTGGAACAGCTTCTTTTCTACTCGTCTCTGATTGACGCTATGCCACTATGTCGAAGCGGTTCCCTTTTGTCACCGTTGTCGCATTCCGCCCGTAACGGTCTTGAGTTTGAGGGCTAGGAGCTTGTTCATTCTGAGTTTGTGGGGCTTTTTTTTTCGTTGTTCTCGCTCCGGTTACTGTGGTTACCGTATTTCCCCGTTTGGATCACTCCTCATTGGGCTTCGGATCTTGTGCGGTTGGTTTGTGGCTTTTTTTTTTCGTTGTTCTCGCTCCGGTTACTGTGGTTACCGTATTTCCCCGTTTGGATCACTCCTCATTGGGCTTCGGATCTTGACTTCTTCGTTCGTCTGACTCTCGAATCAGGCTCATGCCAAAGCTTGTCCAGAAAATTTGCGAAAATCGGCCTCAAAAAGCCACTTTTTTCGTCTTCTACTGCCTCAAAAAGCCACTTTCGGAGAGGGGTTGTCACGTGGAGAGTCAAAAATCATTGTATTTTTCGGCCGCGCCGTATTTGAATCACAGTGACCGACAGAACTTGACAGAACTTGGATGCCGATGATGCCGGGGCAAGCTGCCAACAATTTGATCCGAGCTGAATCACAAAAGTTGAAAACCCACCTGAAAAAGCCAAATCCCGGAGAAGGTCGTAAAATTTTGGCCCCAAAAAGCCAAAATTCAGACAAGGAAATCACAAAACTTGGCCCTCAAAAAGCCAAAATTTTGGACAAGCTTTGGTGTGAGCTTCCTGGGGCCTCTCGAATCCCCTCCAACTGTGGGATGATTACGAAATTCTGAGTCGTCCTCCACTAGGCCCAGTCCTCGTCGACCCCGTAACTGGCCGTCAAACCATATCAATATGTGGAGGCAACTACTTGCGAACACTGAGCATATTGATCAATAGGCCCCGGTCGCGTTTCCGCCGTCCGCACGCTTCACCAACTTTTACTACATTCAGATTGGTCGATTTTACGATTTTCATCCATTTGAAGCTCAGTCCTGGCCGAGGCGGGGCTCTGTCACTTATTCTTCAGGGCTGCAGGAGACATTGGAACCTGGGTCGTTGCATATAGACGAAGGGGAAGGAAGGATCGTGTTTGTGGTACGAGCTCACTTAAAGTGCTCCACTAGAGTTGTTGTTCTCGAAATTGAATAGACGAACTCTGGACTTATTGGTCGAGTGCCTGGATACGTAAGTATCTGGGTTTTTGTACCACCACTTCCGGCAATATTAATGCGGCTTTTTACTCAGATTGCATTTGATGCCTATGTTCCCACGGTTCAGTCTCCGTGAACAAGGCGGCAATTGAGGACCGCGAGCATTTGCCGGATGAAATTAACTTGAACTTTGCATACTTGCTTAACGTGGACATCCTCGCTGTCTGGTGCTATTTTGCAACCATGGAAATTCCAATCGAGCAGTCACTTTAAGTGTCTAAGGATCAATGCTGCAGGCTGGGGCTGCAGGAGACATTAGAACTTGGGTCGTTGCATATAAACAAAGGGGAAGGAAGGATCGTGGTACGAGCTCTGAGAGAGTTGTTGTTCTCGAAATTTTGGTTGAATAGAGGAACTCTGGACTTATAAAGGGGCGTATCCAGGCTCCGCCCAGCAGGGCCATTACCGAAGAATTCATATCATATCATGGCCAGCACTACCCAGCCTAGGCTGCCGTAAGGCATCCCAAAACGGTAATTTTGGAGTCCCACGGCCTAAAAAACAAAAAATCTCTTCCGCCGCGCGTTTTGCAGCCCTCTCAACGTGTTCGTCCAACTACTTGTCAATACAGGCCAGTTGAAGCAATTTGGGCCCAAAAAGTTAACTGAAACCCAACTGAAACTTGTGCTCAATTTCGAAAATTTTGTCCGGTTTGGACCTAGGTTTGAGGTCGAAATCCCAAAATTTTGTCTGGTACCGGACCTGGCCTCCAAGTCTATTATCAGGGGTCCTGTCTCGATCTATGTTGTTATTGTTGCCGCGATGACGAAAGAAAGGTAACGCAGGAAGGAAAGATCCGCGGGCGTGGGACGTATCAGCCGCAGGGGCGCAGTGCAGGACAGATCAAATGACACGGAACGGGGGAGTGTGAGAGACGGGAAAAAAGAAAAAGGAAAAGGTGCGGTGGTTATTTGTGTCCAAAACGGGTGGAGATAGAGTGGGGGTATTTGGGAACGAAAAGCGGTTGTGTTGATTCCCGTGTCGCTGGGGTCCAGAGCGCAAACACAATAAGAGATGTGAGATGTAAGATCGATCGGCAGCCGCCAGCCGCCAGGGTTGAGGTAAGATAAGCTCGGATGAGGCATAACTTGTTCCGCAGAAAGAGCGCCAGGTGCGGGTAGGGTTTTTCGCTTTCATCATTTCCCCGAGGCCGCTCTTGCTCGATGAGATTCGATATGTAGTACATGTACCCAGTTGGAACTTGGCAGTGGGAGATGAATGGAGAGTCCGAGTAAGGAGTTGGATTGGATGAACGAAGGGCAGGGGAGATGGATCGTGCATCTGGAATCCAGGTGGCAGCATCGAAGCTAAAGGACCATTAAAGCAGGGGTGATGGACCACGCGATGGCGTTTAATTTGCAGCAGACGAGGCGAGATCCAGCCGGTGTGCTTGCCCTGCAGATAAGGCTTATTTATTTAGAGTCCCGTTGCCTCAGATCTCGAGGTCAGACGTCGTAGGGCAGTAATAAAGCATTGAAGCCAGCAAGCGAGGAGCAATAGAGCAGTTTGTGGAGCGAGTGGAGCAGCAGAGAAGTGACCAGGCGCGAAACACGTTGTCGACAACAGCAAGAGGAAGCCAGCTAGCACACACGTCGTACGAGTAGTACTAGCCGTACGCCCTTTCCTTCAAACCACTCTTGCGAGTTGAAGTGAAAAAGTGAAAGAAGCAGGAGATCGCCCTGATGACGTCATCTGCCATCAACCAACGTCTACCACGCCTTCCTGCCTCCCGTACTGCCAACGCCGCCGCCGACGCCGACGCACCCTGCCTGCGACTGGACACACCCACAACGATGGGCACACTCGTCGCCCCACCACCCCCGATACCAGACTCGTCCGAAGGACTACTAACGGGGGCATTAAACGGAGCTTGGGACATGGAGGCAGCGACTTCATTCAAGGACCATTTACTGGCGGTGCTGAGCCTGCACGACGCCCCGCGCGCCGCCGCGGCCCCCATCCCGCGGTACAGCGGCCCGAGCGACTGGCAGACGGACGCCATTTTGAGGAAGGTCGAGGCGCTATTGCGGGCGTCTGACTACCAGGCCTCGAGCAACTCTTCTGTGGCGGCGCCGATAACGACGCCGACACCAAAGGCAACTGTGGCTGTGAACGGGAAGCGGCCCCCGACGCCGACGCCCGTGTTGGCGGGCCTGCCGCCCGTGCCGCATAACCTCTCATCCGCCCATCCCCCTTCAAATTTACAATATTCCTCACAACCCAGTGCGAACGGAAGCACCACCAACGGGCGCAGCTCCCCCGACTCGGAGTCGTCGTACAACACCGCGCTCGAGGACGACGTCGACGCGCACTCGACCACCACCACCACCACCTCCCCCTCCGCCTCCCCGTCGCTCTCCTCCTCCGCCTCCCCTTCCACATCGAATCACGCCGGACCGGCAGCGTGCGCCACGTGCGGCCACCACCCCAACCGCTACGTGAACCACACCGGCACCTCGCCCCTGCGCCCGTACCCGTACGCCTACCCGTCCTATGCGCGCACGAATCCGAACGGGACCGACGCCGACTTTTCCGACGGGGGTCAGTGCTTAGTGCTTCTTTGCTCCTCCTTTTTTCTTTTTTATTTTCTTTCGGATAATAACGACTTTTATTTTACTGCAGGCGGCTCCCGCACGCACACCCCCAACACCGCGAGCGGGGAATACAACCCCTACGCAGAGAGCCCGGGCGTCGTCCCCACGGGCGGCGCGCTAGCGAGCGCAGCGACGCAGGGCGGGATGGACGCGTTGGAGGAGTTGAGGTTGTTGAAGGATCAGGTGGGTTTCTGCGTTTCGACTTGCGCATTTTTGCTTTTTGGGAGGAGTGGGGAGGAGTTGGGGTTTTTTTTTTCTTTTCTTCGCGGGTGTGGAGGACGAGCAAGGGCGCTGCTCCCACTTTTAGCAACGACGCCGATGTCTTGCCTTGCTCTTGCTTTTTGTACGCCAGGCAGGCAGGGTCGTCCGCGTCCTTCCTCCGCACTTTCGTTCATCTTTACCTCTTTGCTTTGCTTTTTGGCCTCGACGTTGAACGCGTCGTGCGTCGTGCTTTGTTCTTACATTCTCTTACATCTTATTTCTCTTCCTTTTCGAAAAAATACTCAGACGCTCCCACGCAGGTCCGCGACGTCTCGCGCGTCTGCAACGCCGTCGCCACCGGGGACCTCACGCAGAAGATCACCGTGCCCGTGCAGGGCGACTTGATGGTGCAGTTGAAGAAGGTGCGTCGGGTTTGAGTTGCTTGTGGGGTTTTTTTGGGGAAGGGGAGGGGGAGAGGGAGGGGAATGTGAAGGGGGGAGGGTGTGCGACGCGATGAGAAGGAGAAGCCCGCAGATCGGAGGTGCGGCCGGCCGGTTGTGCGGCGCAGGCGTGCGGGTGTGGGCATTTTTGGCGCAGGTGCAGGCGCAGGTGCAGAGGACGGCCAGGGGCGTCGGGGGCGTACGTACGTGGGCGGGTGCGGGTGGAGTTGACCTCCGACGTAGAGACGCAGAGATGTACGACGCACCGTGGATGCGCGCGCGTACCAGAGCCGTCTGCCGGTCGTGCGGACGTACGGCGTGGTTTTTCTGTGCGGGAGGAGCGACGGGGTGTGCGTGCGATTCCCGCCGTCGCCGCCGGCGCTCGCTCGCTCCCTCGTGTCGCACGGGGGGGACTCGGAGGCAGAGGCAGAGGTGAAACTGCACTCGCTCACCGACGCGTGCGCAGCTGGCGGACGCTTTTCATTTTTTTTAACCGTCTTTCCTTCTTTTCCTCCCTAAATAATTAAATAACTAAATAATACTCCTATACTAACACTTACCCCTCGCTCGCAGGTCATCAACACCATGGTCGACAACCTGGGCCACTTCGCGACCGAGGTGACGCGCGTGAGTCGGGATGTGGGGACTGAGGTGAGTTTTTTCGTTGCGTTTGGGTTTTGGGGTTTTTTTTTTTGTATTTTACTTGCGTGGTGGCGGGCGGGCGGGGTTTGCGTGGCGTCGATCGCGATGCGGAGCGATGTTAGAGTTATTATTGCGCCGCGCCGCGCTCGGGATGAGACGAGACGAGCGTCGCACTGTGGCCAAGCGGTGGATGAGGGCATCACGAGCATTATCTTCGTTTGCTGTGTCTCTTTCTCTTTCGTCGCTGCTACAGTTATTTACTCCTTTACTTTTTCCCTCCCTTCCCGCTCCCTCCTCCACTCCCCTTCAACCCCTTTACCCCTCCTTCACGAACTCGCTAACACCCACCCACAGGGCAAGCTCGGCGCCCAGGCGCACGTCGAGGACGTCGAGGGCACGTGGCGCGAGCTGACGGACGAGGTGAACACGCTTGCGGCGAATTTGACTACACAGGTGAGCTTTGGGGGTTATTTGGGTTTTTTGCGAGGGAAGGGAGGGGGGAAGGTGCACGGTGCACGGTGATGGCCCAGTACGGGCAAAGGCCCGTCCCGCGAACGATGTGTGCGTCGTTGCCGGGATGCGCCTCGGCGTCGGGAGCAGGTCGTCCTACTCGCGGTACTCGTTGCGGCGGGCGGCCATGCTCGCGACACCCTCTTCCTCTTCTTTCATTAGAAAACAGGGACAATTGACAATGGCTGACGCACATTCTTTCAGGTCCGCGGCATCGCAGCCGTCACCTCCGCCGTCGCAAAGGGGGATTTGAGCAAGCAGATCGATGTGCGTCCTCCCTCCTCCCTCCTCCCTCCTCTTTCCTCTTTCCTCTTTCGGTATATTCGAAATATCAATACCGACGATTTCACTTAGGTCGACGCGAACGGGGAGATCCTCGACCTGAAGAACACGGTGAACGGGATGGTGTTAAGGTTGCGGACGTTGGCGGTCGAGGTTACGCGGGTTACGTTGGAGGTAAGTGCGCTGCGTTTGCGTGGTTTCCTTTTTCTTTCTGCGCGAGAGAGGGAGGGAAGGTGGAATGTGGAAGGCGGGGAGGGAGGGAGCCGAGGCGGGTGCGCGGATGGACGAAGTAGCGCGGCGCTGAATCTGAGGCGCGCGTCTTGTTTTGAGATGCCTTGCGCTTTCTCTTTCGGCGCTTAACATTCCTCCCATTTTTTTACCTAATTGCCCGGCGCTTCCCTTCTAATTATCGGCGCTAACGTTCTTCACACACGCAGGTCGGCAATCAGGGCAAGCTAGGCGGGGAGGCGACGGTGCCGGACGTGGAGGGCGTGTGGTTTGAGCTTGTTACTAATGTGCGTTTTTGTGCTTTTCTTTCGGAGTTTTTTTTCTGATTGATTGTTTTTTTTTCATTTTTTTATTATGCTCGACGCGACAATATTCGACTTTCGGTGTGACACTATACTTTCGACGTACGACATGCGCCCTCGACGACGATTTCTTCGACTCGGCCTCGTCCTCGACGCTCCGCACACAGGTCAATCGAATGTGTCTCTCGCTGACGGACCAAGTGCGGAGTATCGCGACGGTGACGACGGCGGTGGCGCGTGGGGACTTGTCGCAGAAGGTCCGTCCCGTTCTTCCTCGCAATGGGCCTCGTCTCATACATTTTTTCTAGGTTACGATCCAGGCGGAGGGCGAGATCAACACGCTGAAGGACACAGTCAATCGGATGGTGGATCAGGTGTGTTTGGGCTTTGTCGTCGGCGTCCGCGTAAATATTAACCACATTTATTCCTGCAGCTCAGTGCGTTTGCGTCGGAGGTGACCAGGGTGGCGGTGGAGGTCGGGACAGCGGTGCGTTCTAAGCCTACGATGAAGAAACAGAGGTACTGATTAAAGGGTGCGACAGGGCAAGCTCGGCGGACAGGCAAAGGTGGAGGGCGTGCAGGGGACGTGGAAGGATCTCACGGATAACGTCAACGTGCGTCTCTTACGACGAATGAAATACTGGGCGCTAACACACCCCCGCAGAAAATGGCCTCGAATTTGACGTGGCAGGTGCGCTCGATCTCGGAGGTGACCAAGGCGGTGGCGAACGGGGACCTCGGGAAGACGATGGAGGTGGATGTGAGTGGGGAGATGCTGGACTTGAAGGTATATGTCTCTATTGAATCGAAGAGACGCGGCGCTGACGGCGGGTAGGAAACGATCAACGAGATGGTGATGCGACTGGGCAAGTTTGCGAGCGAAGTGACGCGGGTGGCGCTTGAGGTGGGGACGGAGGGCAAGTTGGGCGGACAGGCCGAGGTGGAGGGGGTGCAGGGGACGTGGAAGGATTTGACGGACAACGTCAATGTGCGGCTCTTTCCTTTATTCGCCTTGGCCGGAAACTAATATTGTGGCGCAGAAAATGGCGTCGAATCTGACCAGTCAGGTGCGGAGTATCTCGTTGGTGACAAAGGCCGTCGCGTACGGGGACCTCAGCAAGGAGATTGACGTCGACGTACGGGGGGAGATGCTCGACCTGAAGGTCACGATCAACGAGATGGTGATGCGATTGGGCAACTTTTCGCGGGAGGTGACGCGTGTCGCGCTTGAGGTCGGGACGGAGGGGAAGCTCGGCGGGCAGGCGGAGGTGGAGGGTGTGCAGGGGACGTGGAAGGACTTGACCGATAACGTCAATGTGCGTTTCGTGTTACTTTTTTACTACCGCGACCGAATACTGACGCGCGACGTGCAGCGCATGGCCTCGAATCTGACCAGCCAGGTCCGGAGCATCTCCCTCGTCACGAAGGCGGTCGCGTATGGCGATTTGCGCAAGACCATCGACGTCGAGGCGAGCGGGGAGATCCTCGACTTGAAGGTCACCATCAACGAGATGGTGGAGCGTCTCGGGAACTTTTCGAGCGAGGTTACTCGCGTGGCGCTCGAGGTCGGTACGGAAGGGCGACTCGGAGGTCAGGCGAAGGTAGAGGGGGTGCAAGGGACGTGGCGCGACTTGACGGATAATGTCAATGTAAGTATCGGTCCACGTACGAGTGCGGCCTTTTTTCTGACGACCGTTCTGCAGAAAATGGCGTCCAACTTGACCGACCAGGTGCGGGGGATCTCGCTCGTGACAAAGGCTGTGGCGTACGGCGATTTGAGCAAGAAGATTCACGTCGGTGCGAGCGGGGAGATGCTGGACCTGAAGGTGACCATTAACGAGATGGTGGAGCGGCTGGGGAACTTTTCGAGCGAGGTCAGTCGGGTGGCTCTCGAAGTGGGAACGGAGGGGAAGCTGGGCGGGCAAGCCGAGGTCGAGGGTGTGCAAGGGACGTGGAAGGATTTGACCGACAATGTCAATGTATGCCGTCTTCCTCGCTGCTTCTTCATCGGTGACGCTAACGATTGGCACGCAGAAAATGGCGTCGAATCTCACGAGTCAAGTGCGCTCCATCTCGCTCGTCACCAAAGCTGTCGCGTACGGAGACCTCAGTAAAGAGATTGACGTCGACGTGCGCGGGGAGATGCTCGACCTCAAAGTCACCATCAACGAGATGGTTGCCCGCTTGGGCAACTTCTCGCGCGAAGTGACGCGTGTCGCGCTCGAGGTTGGGACGGAGGGCAAGCTCGGGGGCCAGGCCGAGGTGGAGGGCGTCCAAGGCACTTGGAAGGACCTGACTGACAACGTTAACGTGAATATCATTTCGTTTTCGCTCGCCATGAAACTAATATTGGGTCCCAGAAAATGGCGCTGAATCTCACCAACCAAGTGCGGTCCATCTCGCTCGTCACCAAAGCCGTCGCGTATGGCGATCTTAACAAGAAGATCGACGTGAACGTGAGCGGCGAGATGCTCGATTTGAAAGTCACGATCAACGAGATGGTGGAGCGCCTCGGGAACTTCTCCAGCGAGGTAACGCGAGTCGCGTTGGAGGTTGGCACGGAAGGGAAGCTCGGTGGGCAAGCCAAGGTCGAGGGAGCTCAAGGCACCTGGAAGGACTTGACAGACAACGTTAACGTGAGTATCTCGCACATTTCCTCGCGGTGGAACTCTTCGCTCATGATCTACGTAGAAAATGGCGTCGAACCTAACAGACCAAGTCCGCGGGATCTCGCTTGTCACAAAGGCGGTGGCCTACGGCGACCTAAGCAAGAAGATCAAGGTCGGCGCGAGCGGCGAGATGCTTGATCTCAAAGTGACGATCAACGAGATGGTGGAGCGCCTCGGAAACTTTTCGAGTGAAGTAACTCGTGTCGCGTTGGAGGTCGGGACCGAAGGGAGACTTGGCGGCCAGGCCAAAGTCGAGGGTGCCCAGGGGACTTGGAAGGACTTGACGGACAACGTCAATGTGAGTATCGGCCGTTGTGCGAACCCTGCCTTGTTCTAACGGTTGTTCTGTAGAAAATGGCGTCCAACCTGACCGACCAGGTGCGGGGCATCTCGCTCGTAACTAAGGCGGTGGCCTACGGCGACCTCAGCAAGACGATCGAAGTCGGCGCCAGCGGGGAGATGCTGGACCTCAAGGTCACCATAAACGAGATGGTAGAGCGTCTCGGCAATTTCTCGAGCGAAGTCACCCGCGTCGCTTTGGAAGTCGGCACCGAAGGGCGGTTGGGCGGTCAAGCAAAGGTCGAGGGTGCTCAAGGAACCTGGAAAGATTTGACCGACAACGTGAACGTGAGTGTATGTTCTTAACGTCCTATCGCGCAGCTAACCTTTGCACAGAAAATGGCGTCCAATCTCACCGACCAGGTGCGCGGGATCTCGGCCGTCACCAAGGCCGTAGCCTACGGCGACCTTAGCAAGAAGATCGACGTCGGTGCCAGCGGGGAGATGCTGGATCTGAAGGTGACGATCAACGAGATGGTCGAGCGTCTGGGCAACTTCTCGAGCGAGGTTACCCGAGTCGCCCTCGAGGTCGGAACCGAAGGGCGATTGGGTGGACAGGCAAAGGTCGAGGGTGCTCAAGGGACCTGGAAAGATTTGACGGACAACGTGAACGTCAGTCCTCGCCGTTATTTTATACACGACTGTAACGCTGACCTGACGACTGTAGCGAATGGCGTCTAATCTCACGAACCAGGTACGGTCTATCTCGTTGGTGACCAAGGCCGTCGCGTACGGCGATCTCAGCAAGAAGATCGACGTCGATGTCAGCGGCGAAATGCTCGATCTCAAAGTCACCATAAACGAGATGGTAGAGCGGCTCAAGAACTTCTCCAGCGAAGTGACGCGAGTCGCGCTCGAAGTCGGGACTGAAGGGAAGCTCGGCGGGCAAGCGAGAGTCGAGGGAGTGCAGGGAACCTGGAAAGATCTGACTACCAACGTCAACGTGAGCTCTCCGTTCAGTCGTGCGTCTGTGTGTCTGATATATTGGTAGAACATGGCTTCCAACCTCACCGGTCAAGTTCGCTCGATCTCTTTGGTCACAAAAGCCGTCGCTTTGGGCGACCTGGGTCAGAAGGTCGACGTCGACGTCAAGGGAGAGATGCTCGACCTTAAGAACACCATAAACGACATGGTCTCGCAACTGAATATATTCGCCAGCGAGGTCACTCGTGTCGCACTTGAGGTTGGGACTGAGGGGAAGCTTGGGGGTCAGGCCCAGGTCAAGGGCGTCCAAGGAACCTGGAAGGATCTCACAGAGAACGTCAATGTGAGTTTCGTGGTATCCTGGAAGGCTCTCGCTCACCCTCCCTCTAGAAAATGGCTCTTAACATCACCGACCAAGTGCGAACGATCTCCGACGTCACTACCGCCGTCGCCCGTGGCGATCTTACGAAGAAGGTCGAGATCGACGTCAAGGGCGAGATGCTTGACCTCAAGTCCACCATTAACAACATGGTATCCCAACTGAGTATCTTCGCCAGCGAGGTTACCCGGGTCGCTCTCGAAGTCGGCACGGAAGGCAAGCTCGGCGGTCAAGCAAAGGTCGAAGGCGTGCAAGGGACGTGGGAGGCCCTCACCGACAACGTCAACGTGTGTATTGTCTTTACTTTCTTACTCCGCTTATACCCTTTCTAAGAAAATGGCCATGAATCTCACGGGTCAAGTGAGGTCCATCTCCGAAGTCACCAAGGCCGTCGCGAATGGCGATTTGACGAAGCAAGTGAAAATCGACGTCAAGGGCGAGATGCTAGATCTGAAGGAGACCATCAACGGCATGGTGACTCAGCTGCACACCCTCGCGTCGGAGATCACCCGTGTCAGTATCGAAGTCGGGACGGAGGGCAAGCTTGGTGGACAGGCCATGGTCGAGGGCACCACGGGGATGTGGAAGGTAAGAATGCTGTGCCGCTCGATTAGGCAGTACCCTTACCCTTCTTAGACCGTCACCGACAACGTGAATCTCATGGCGCAAAACCTTACCGATCAAGTGCGATCCATTGCGCAGGTCACCAAGGCTGTCGCGGGAGGCGATCTCACCAAGCAAGTCATGATCGTTGCCCACGGCGAGATCCTCGACCTCAAAGACACCGTCAATGGAATGACCGCATCGCTGAGTCAGTTCGCTGCTGAAGTCACGAGAGTCGCCAGAGAGGTCGGGACGGAGGGGAAGCTTGGTGGCCAGGCCGAAGTCGAAGGCGTCCAAGGAACATGGAAAGACTTGACCGACAATGTCAATGTCATGGCCAAAAACGTCAGCATGACTTCTTTATTTCCTTAACATCGTCCTGATACATTCCTTTTAGCTCACGTTACAAGTACGAACGATCTCCGACGCAACGGTATGTCTATTGCAATCGCCGTTTTCCTTATCTAACCTCCCGACCAGAACGCCGTGGCCAAGGGCGACTTGACCAAGAAGATCGCGGGTTTATCCGTCTCTGGCGAGATGCTGAGCTTGGTCAATACCATCAACGACATGATTGACCAATTGGCCATCTTCGCGAGCGAGGTCAAGAAGGTCGCATTGGAGGTCGGCACGAAGGGGAACATGGGCGTTCAGGCTGAGGTGGGGAATGTCCAAGGCATATGGCTGGAAATCACGTACGAGCTCGTCTCTTTCGCTCCCGAATTGTGTGTTAACCGTCGCTTAGGGTGTCCGTCAATACCATGGCGAGCAGTTTGACCACGCAAGTACGAGGCTTTGCCCAAATCTCCAAGGCGGCATCGGACGGCGATTTCACTTCATTCATCACGGTGGAGGCGAGCGGCGAGATGGACGAGCTCAAATCTCGAATCAACCAAATGCTTTACGATTTGCGCGACAGTATCCAGAAAAATACTGCAGCGCGAGAAGCGGCAGAGTTGGCAAATAAGAGTAAGAGCGAGTTCTTGGCAAACATGAGTCACGAAATTCGGTTCGTACTTTTTCCTTTTATACATTACTCTTTACTGAGGTGGATGATAGGACGCCAATGAACGGCATCATCGGCATGACTGAGCTCACGCTCGACAGCGACCTGAATAGGAGTCAGCGGGAAAGTTTGTTGCTCGTGCACAGCTTAGCACGTAGCTTACTCCTCATCATCGATGATATTCTGGACATCTCGAAGAGTGCGTTGTTGATCTCTCTTCCACCGCCTTTTGCTTAAAGTTTATTCTAGTCGAAGCTGGCCGAATGACGATGGAAGCCGTTTCGTACTCCCTCCGGCAGACCGTCTTCGATATCCTGAAGACTCTGGTCGGACGGGCCACTCAGAAGGGCCTTGACTTGATATTAGACGTTGCCCCCGAGATCCCGGATGCTCTCATCGGCGATTCGCTCAGGCTCCGGCAGGTTATCACCAACCTCGTCGGAAACGCCATCAAGTTCACCCGGATCGGATACGTGGCACTGAGCATTCACTTCGTTTCACTCGACCCCGACAGCGTCACCCTACAATTTTTGCGTCATGGACACGGGTATCGGTATTGCGCAGGACAAGCTGAATCTCATCTTCGACACGTTCTGCCAGGCCGACGGATCGACGACCCGAGTAGGTGTTTTCGAAGCCCCGCGTTGATGCCGACTGATTTCTTGCTCAGGAATACGGCGGAACAGGACTCGGGCTTTCAATATCAAAGCGTCTGACGTCGCTCATGCAGGGCGATATCTGGGTGGAGAGCGAGCTCGGCAAGGGCAGCAAGTTCTATTTCACCATCACGTCGCAGATCAACCAGCAGCAGTCCCTCGACGCGACTCTTCTGAAGCTGTCGCCGTTTGCGAAACGGACTATCCTGTTCGTGGACACCATGCATGACAACACCAACGTGGAAGAGCGTATCACGGAACTCGGTCTGGTGCCCGTCGTCGTCCATGACGTGAGCGAAGTCTCCGACAAGGAGAAGTGCCCGCACATAGACACCATCATCGTCGATTCGTTGCCCGTCGTAAGTCTCGCCGTTCCGTGACTTTTGTTCTGACCCTGACTGTTCATTCAAAGACGGAGAACATGCGCGAGCATGAACATCTCCGATACATCCCCATCGCTCTCCTCGCTCCTACACTGCCCCGCCTCAATAGTGAGTTTATCCGATTCGTCCACACACAATCGCCGGCTGACGTAATCAGTGAAATGGTGTCTGGAAAATGGGATCAGCGCGCACAACACGACGCCAATAACGGCTCTCGATCTCTCCTCCGTCCTCCTTTCCGCGTTGGAAAATAACACGGTCAATCCAGCATCTACGGCGACCGATGTCACCTACGACATCCTCCTCGCAGAGGACAATCTGGTAAATCAAAAGCTCGCGCTGAAGATCCTAGAAAAGTACGGGCATTCAATCGAGCTTGCGGAGAATGGCAGCCTGGCGCTGCAAGCCTTTATGGACCGCGCTCTGCAGAACAAACCCTTCGACGTCATCCTCGTACGTGTTTTGACTGACTTGGCGAGTTCCGTGGTTAATATTGTGTAGATGGATGTCTCGATGCCGCTCATGGGTGGTATGGAAGCGACGCAGCGAATCCGCGCGTACGAGATGCAGTACGATCTCTCGCCAACGCCCATCATTGCTTTGACGGCACACGCCAGTGTGTATTTGTTCGTAATCGGGTCGCTTTTGATTTACTCTATCCATAGTGATCGGTGATCGCGAACGGTGTCTACAAGCTGGAATGGTGAGTACCTGTCTCAACTTTCGTTCCAACTAATCGCTGACGATGATCTCTCAGGACGACCACATAACGAGTATGTTCGAATGTTTTTCTTGCCCTCCCCTCTACTCACGAAATGTCCCAGAACCGCTACGGCGCGTCGATCTGCTGAACGCCATCAGCAGATTAACCACAGAGGCTGGCGGTACCTCAAGACCCCTTCTGCGAAAACACCCAGTGATCACGTACCCGGACTCCCCATAGCACCTGTCATGCCCACATTCTGTCTCCCTCGCTGCCCCGATACCGCTCACCTGCTATACCGGATGTACTACTGTTTATCTTGCTGTCGTATAATTTGTACCACCACCCCTGCATCATGTGTATCTTATCTATCTGCACTTGTACCATTCCTTCGGATTCCCCTTCTATTAGTACATTTTCCATTTCTTGTATCGCTCCGTTCTAATTCATTGCACTCTCAGAAACCCGCTGGAAACCTTGGTTTGCGCTAAAATACAGACAAATGTCTCATGTAGACTGGTAGAAATATCGCCTCAGATCGACCGAGGCCCCAGTTGTCTGGTGGTAGGCGCCCACAAGTTTCATGACCATCTGATGTTCCTCTGATTATGAATGTCGTCTTCGAGAGAGAGCTTGACTCGAAAATCTCTCTTCTTCATAACGCGCGTCCGTCTGTTTCAAGGTTTTACGCTCCGCAAACTCCGCTTCTCGGCCACTGATGCCGTGACAGCATAAACTCCCCTAATCCATTCAGCGGTTGAATTATTACCTTCAGGAAGAAGTTCACCATGAGGAAATTCACAGAAATAGCCATACTAATAGGCAACCAAGGTGGCGCGCGAAGCGCCCCGCCGCGCTCTTGTATTCCATAACATTTCCACTTGTTGAAACAGACACTTACAAAATATATTCTACTGAACCCAAAGCGCCGAGCCCCAGTATTGCCGCAACGATTGTAAATACCCCGACTCCGGGCGAGAGTTTCTTGCGCTCCGCATTGGCTGCCAGAACTAGGCCAGACGTGGTGTTCACCTGTGGCAAAGAAACATTTTGACCATCTTTCTGACAACCGGAGTGCCAATCTGGAACCAGGGAAGTGGATCATCGCGTCAGGGTTTGGCGTTCAACGTGCGAAAGTACGACGTACATTGTATCCCAAGCTTCGCGGTGAAATTCAAGAGTTTGCTGTCAGTTTCGGCGGCGATGCAGGACACGCAGGAACCGAGCGCTTCGCCAATAACATTGGTACAGAGGCACTGCGAGATTTTGTGTGGTGATGTACAATTCTAATGCAATGAGTCGGTTATTTTCCAGACAAAATTTTGGATGCCCTACCTTAAATGCCTGACGCACAGTGTCGCATACCAAGTGGCACGTTCCGTTCACCGGGGACGCGCTGGTGTTGAAATTGTTATTCCAAATGAACAGATCTCGGAAGACTATGGAATCCCATGACGCGAGAGCAGGTATTTGGCGAGGGGTCCGCGATGCTAGGACGGTTTGTGGGCGTCCCGAAATGAAAAATAACTGAGCAACTCACCAGTTGCCAGCACTGCAGAGGTCAAAAGAGAAACATACAAAGGGAACCTCATGCTCTTGAACCCCCAGCACGACTGGCTTCCTGTGCTATGTACACGGAGGGTGTAAGGCAGTCCGTTGTGGGAAGAAAGACGATGGTACTTGAGGAACCTGGGTACACTGAGTAATCATGGTTACTTCCGTACCCGAGGACATCCATCTCCTTGGAAATTTCCGTTCACGGTTCATAATAATAACAACCTATGAAGGTCGTTTGGATTCGCTGCCGAGTGCGTTCTGGGTCGTCTTGGTAGGTGTTCTGCACATGAACACGAGTTACCGTAAAATTCCCACGGTTCGACTTTGAAAAACAGGTGTAGACACATTCGCACCTTCAAAGAATCCATTTATTCGTGTATTCTTGTATTAGCGACGGCGCCTCCGCCCAACATTCAGACAAGCAGGCTTGTGTTAATCCCTCCCGAATAGCCCGACAATATTCTCACGGTTCAAACAGGAAGTCTGGGAGAGAGATGCTCACAATACGATCCAAATTTGATTGGCATACTACAACAGTAATCTTACAGTCATACAAAATGGCAGTGCGGGATGGTGTTACATATTCACATTGAGAGGGCAGTGATGGATTCAGTGACGGACCTGCTGAGTGGCAGGAACACCTTTGGGGACAGGCGCGTGAGGGACCGGCGCATGAGGAGTCTTGATCTTAAGACCTTTCGAATACAATCAATACCAAAAATGATTAGAAATAGGTTCGCGTTTACCGAGATCCTCGCACAGGATCGTAGCTCCTTTTTCGCCCACGAGGAGCGCCGAACTATACGTGTTGGTGCCCAAGTTGTCGGGGCAGATACTCAAGTCAACGACCTTCAGATTCTTCGTGCCTATAATGTGGTTCAGCTAAAGGGTACAAGCGGACAAGAGGTGATTACCAAAGACATTGAGACGCGCATCGACGACACCACCTTCCTCTCTCGGCTTCATGGCTTTCAAGGTTCCTTTCAGCATATCGAACAGAATATTTTGTTGGTCTACGCACCGCACGTTCCCAAACTGTGCCAGGTCGTTTCGACGTGGTCTGCAATCCAGTCGTCAATGGCCTTGTCGTCTTCCTCGCTGTACTTGATGTCTTCGTGAACCTTGCTGGCGTCGTAGGTGAACCCGGGCCTGAGAGGTAGGTATGAGAATACGTTCAGCTTTCGCAACTACTCGACGACGAACTTGTGCCAGGTACCCTATATGAAAATTAATTTAGATTTGTGCGAAGTTTGGTTGGCCAAGCCATCAAAGGCGTACCATATGAATGCCAACGGTGAATGCGTTGGGGAGAATGCCTTTCGCGGTCTGGATGTCAATGTCCAATGCCGCTGCGGGGGATGCCGGGTGGAAGCGCGGGTGGTGGGAGGTCAGCTCGCCGCGGAATGCTTTCAGCGAAGAAAAATAAATTGTCGGCAACGGTGAGAAGAGAATCACATACCATCCATCCTCCTTGCCACTTCACGGGTCTTCTTGTAGCTCCAGCGAAGGGGCGCAAAGTCGGCCTTGTTGTTCATGAATCCACTGTCGAATTCGGGCTCGACGTAAGGGTTGGGGCTGCTGATGTGGATCTACGAAAACACATTCATGAGGGATCTGTCCGGCTGATGAATGACGAGCAAAGCTGACCTTGCCGCGCGACGCCGGGTACTCGAGATATTGGAACCTTTTAATCTCACGTTAGAGAGGACTCTTCCCTTCGAGCAAAAGACCTAAAAGACCTACATCGTCATGTACTTCCCAGGAGGAAGAAGAGTGTGGTCCGCGTAGGCCGCAGAAACGATGGACCCGAACCTGAAGAAAATAGGGTTGGTCACGAACAGAGGCGTAACTCCGCACACTTACATGACGGGCTTGTCGGGCTAAAAGATGCTGGGTTAATTCGCGTTAGATACGATTGAGATGCGACAAACCTTGTCCTTGAAGTAAGTGTCCCAGAGCTTATTGAATTCTGGTCCCATCTCCTTCAGCTCCGCCTCCGAGGGTCGGATCTGCGGAGGGATATTATTTCTGCGTCGGAATTTGGCAGAAAAAGATATACCTTGAATCCGGCATCGATGGCATTCGACGAAAGACGGGCTTTCTGTGTTCTCTGGTAAGTAGCGGGTAACATTTACAGGCAGCGCATACCTCCGGCGAAACCTCCCACTCCTGGAACAACTCCTTCTGCACTTCCTTATCGCCACGGAGGAAGTCGTCGAGAGTAGCGCTCTCGTTCGAGACACGGTAGACTATCCCAAGGTTCAAGGAAAAAAAACTCTAGGAAGGACTAGGTCACTCACTCGAAAGGGTAGTGTAATGACTGAGTAAGAAAGGTAGAGTGAGAAAGTAGTTGCTCTGTATCCGCGCGACTTACTCCTGGTACTGCTCGCCGACTCCAGGTAGATCGCTGACGACCTTGATGTCCATCTTCTTGAGCCGCTCGGCGCTGCCGACGCCAGACCTCTCGAGGATCTGAGGTGTGCCGAGCGTCCCACTGCTGACGACAACACACTTGCGCGCTTTGACGATGGTCTCCATAGTCTGCCCGGCGTGCCCACGGTTGCGCGCAGGAACATACGCAACACCGACAGCCTTGTCACCCTCGAAGATGACACGGGAGACGCGGGAGTTGGTGCGCAAGAACAGATTGTTCTGGACATCCATAACGCTGTGGACGTAGGCTGGGAATTATCTTAATTTATGTGGATACTTTGGAGAGTCGATGACTGACCAGTAGCAGCGTCGCTACGCCTGCCGGTGTGCCTGTTGATGTATTTAGCCCAGATTTCGGACGCATGCGAGGTTTCGAGATCTTGGATATCGTCTATGCAGCGACAAAGTTAGTTCGAATCTCTCGCCGCATATAAAAAAGTCAAGACATACCGCTGAAGGGAACTCCAATGGCATCGGAGGCGCGTAGGAAGTCATGCGCTGAGAAAGAAAGGGTTGAGTTAAAATTGAGCCAGGGTCCGGGACCCGACATCCGGAAGGGTACTAACCCAGCGCGGTGATCGTCCCACCGTTCGAGATGGCAATCGGGCCGTCATAGCCGTGGGTATCGTTGTTGCTGGGTTTCTGCAAGCAAACAAGGTAAGATGGGACCATCTATCACGAAACCCACGGACCTGGTAATTCTCGAGCTATTTTGGGGAATGTGAGCTGGTGCGAGTGGGAAGGCAGAGAATTACGCACTCTCTTCATTAAGGGAAGGAGGTCTAATTGAGGAGCTCAGAATTCGGTGTATTTCCCGAATGACAAAACACACCTTTAGCAGTCCAGCCCTCGCTTTTGAAGTCATCTAATTAGTGCGTTGACATTCAAAGCCGCTTCTTTGTTCAACGAAAGAACCTACCCCAATCAGACGCCGACGCCTGAAGAATTGTCAGCACGGTTTTGTCATAGCCGCCAAGTAATCATGGAACTCACGCGAGTGTACATCTATCCAATTATACACAGGTCAGTTAGTTAGTCCCACAGCGATTGCCACGCGAACCTGGAAGTTGATGCTGGCATCGCATTAGTCCGGGATATGGGACGGAACAGCCAAGGATAGTCACCTGCTACCACCACCTTGAAAGACCCCGAACAGAGTTCAACTATGGAAGGATACTCGAAAAATGTGTTCCTCACCCAGGATGTTGGCACATCTGAGAACGGTGAGCTTCCAGTGATCATAAATCTGCTTCGACTCACGGAACGATGCTCTTCCTTCCACGCATATGGGAGGATGCCATCGTGTCGGTGTAGAACGTCGCCTTGTCGTTGCTGGAGGCCACCCTTAAACAAACTGCAGGATGCAAACGGAAAAGAGATACTTACATTCCGTCGTTCTGCATGTTTCTCACGTAGATACCGGGCCTGGGGATGATAAATGGGCGGGATTACATGTTCACGAGATAGAACTTGCCTGTAAACCTGGATGTTCGACCCTCAATCAGGGAGCGTTCAGACATTTCACGAATAGGACATACCCAGGGGTCGTCCCTGTTGTTGGCGCCACCTAAGTAATGTAGAACATGAGGTAAAATCCGAACGAAGCAACAACCGGGTTCACCTTCAATCAGCATAACCTTCAAGCTTGGGTCGGCGTATGCGAGACGTCCCGCAACGACGCATCCTGTGGGAGGTTCAACACTACATTACGACCGTTCGGGGTTCGGCTGCCAACCTGCTGGACCGCCTCCCGCAACGATGATATCGACTTCTTGAGGGTGACCCATAGTGTTGTTATTCAAGAGGGGAAGAAAGGATAGATTATCCGTGGGGCGACACGACATATATCGCGCCTTTTATATTCATGGCCAGAGGATGGGAAATTCTGGGCAAGTGACCCCTACATTCGTCAGATGATAGACTTGGAGAGAGTGCATCTTTGCCCCGACTTTTTGAACAGAACTGAGTGTGGCGTTTGTGAGAGAGAAGAAGGTGTGGTTAACGCGGGAGTACCCACGTTCGCAATGGTGGTAACGGGGTCATATACTCATTTGTAGCGCCGCCGCAGTGCATAGGGGGAATGCCCCAGTATAAATACCCGTTGAAGCTAAATGACGTGAGCTATCGGGGTTGCGGTCTGACCATATTCCGCGAATAAAAGCAGCTGGTCTGAAATCAAATTCAGCTAAGAGATAGAAGCACCGTACAGCTTCTATAATTAAATAGCGAACACCACCTTTTGTGGGGAAACGCGGGGTAAAATACCCATTAGCGGCCGCGATGCTCAGTTCTTGCTCCGCGGGTCCCTGCAAAAAGAAAATGAGAGCGGACCCCACGTTCTTCAAAGTAAAGAGTAATCTACCTGGGGTAACTTCCGGTATGCCATGCATTCCCGAACCTGTGGAGTGGAGAATCAACTACGATGTCGCTCGCACGAGAGACAGTCGAAGACCTCAGGACCGCAACATATAAACACACCTGACCGTGTTACGTCGTACAATAAGTTCACTAACGGGACGTCCCGTAAAATGTGGTTAGTGGGGCTCCGGCAGAACTATACAAGCAGCACCTTTTGTACCTTGAGTCGCACGCACTGGAGGGCCGCGGTCGCTTCCCCGAACGCGGGATAGCATGTGGCGTGTCCAGAGGCTCAATTTTGGACCAGAATTGAATTGAGAGATTGTTAATGGCGTGCGAGTCGCAGAATCACGCCCTAGCCAACACGCTGACCCTACTCAATATGTGAAATCTCGCGGTTCTGGAGGAGTCGAGCGCAAGCTGTGGATTGGGAACGGGAGCGGGGCACAGTCTCCCGCCGCGGAAAGGATTCAGAACGATTTCGTGCCGCGGAAGCCCAGGCCCAAGATACGAATCGGGGATGGAAGTCTGCGTGAGAGGGCGTAAACAGAATGACGGAGTTATGGTTGAAGCGCGCCGGCCCGGTCGTGCCGTGTCTGGCTACGGCCCGCAGCGGCAGCCTGGCTACCGACTTCCTTCTTGAATCCGTTCCCACAACGTTCCCGCAACGTTCCCCAGTGCTTTCGGGCGCTTTCCTTGACGCTGAAACCTAATTCATAAGTACGTACATTCAAAGTGGGCCTAATTTTGCCTCATTCTTCAGAGTAGCATGCCCCAAATCTGCGACAAATGTGGAGCCCTGTTGGCAAACTTTCGTCTACCACCACCCGTCGACTTTTTATCCAGTTCGCGAGATTTAAACTCACCTACTCGCGAGTAACGAGGTTCCCCTCGATTCAGATTTGCCTCTTATCCGCGACATCATCTCCAGCGGCGAGAGTCGGGCGGACATTTTGTCTTCTCAAATTCATAATCTGCAGGTCAACCTTACCCAATTGCTGCGACGCCGCGATGATACGGCGAATGATATTCATCGACACCGCGCAATACTTTCTCCCATTCGGCGTATTCCCCGGAGCTGCTTTGTGGAATATTCCTGCTGACGCTAGATGGCAATGAAGATACATCGAAAGACGCCGCCGTGGTTACCTAGGCCAGATATGTCGTGCTTGGAGGCACTCGGCACTCTCTTTCCCAAACCTCTGGTCTTCTAGTACAGTACCATCTGTTTCGTCCGGGGACAGTGGTCTAGTGTCTTTGATTGAAGCGCAACTTCTGCGCTCTGCCAAAGCTCCCTTGGATGTTTATTGGCGAAACATAAGAACATATTAACCCCCACCTGGCGGGCATTGTGCTCGCTCATTGCGGCCGCTGGCGTTCACTTTGCCTCGAGGAGACCAATCCAGTCCTTCCTCGTACCCCCTCAATTGGCTGGGTGTCGTCAGAGGTCACCTCCATGGACTGGAAAGATTGGAAACAAACATTGCTGCAACAATTGGGCACGTGATTATACCGGACGTCTTCCTCTCTGCTCCAAAGCTACGTCAAGTTTACTTGACCAACGAGAGGTTTGGGCATCCCTCACCGGCTATCATGCTTCCATGGAATCAGATAACCCACTATCGAGGGAAATCCAGCCCGCAGGACCACCGACGAATCCTCGCAGATGCCCCCAATCTAGTAACATGCACCCTGACCTTCATGAATTTTACCGGGTTTTCCCCAAACACCACCGTCACTCTACCCCATCTTCGATGTCTTTCCTTAGGCGAACCCCGTTTCCTCCTCCAGCTCACGGCACCGATGCTCTCAGAGTTGGTCTCCCTCTCTAATCCGCCGTCGAGTATCGCAGCACTCTTCCCTTTGTCCAGTACTCTGGATGTACCCTCACCAAACTGGTCTTGGTGCGATGCACGATAGGTCCAGAGCTCATTTCTGCCCTCCGGGGTCTTGCGCCATCACCTATCTTCTCGTCGAGGCCAGCAATGGCGGACCGCACAGTACACTTTTTGACGCCATGACAATATCCGGAGTCTCCTCCGACCTCTGTCCAAACATCAGGTTCTTTGCATATGGGCATAGATTCCGGGATTACGCTTGGGATCACCTATTCGCCATGGTCCACTCTCGTTTTCCATCGACTAATTTGGCCATTCTGCGTATCTTCCATGATGGTACGATGAATCCGCCGGAAGCATGGGCTCGGCTTCAAGCTTGCGGATCGAGGGCTCGATGCAGAATACTTGGGTCGCTTGCGCACCGTGCGTCTGCTCGAGAGTGTGCGCATAGTGTAGGTTCTGCCTCAGTAGAAGATTGTACTCGTCTTCCGCTTCAAACCAATCATCGCGTCGCTGGGCAATAATCTCCGGCCAGGCGTTCTGTAGCAGACTCGAGTTTCAACCAGTGTGTGGCTCGGAGGACGAGACAACGTGGTTAATAGAACCCGTCTAACCACGGTCGAATTAACTGCAGTGATCCTACCTCCAAAGCCTCAGTCCTGGCATCGAGTCTAATTGCAGGAAATCCTCGTTTCAGAGGGCGCTCCAGAAGCGGTTAATCCCTTCAGAATGTTGGCGGTGCGTCTTCAGAATTGTGGTTGGCTTTCGACGTTGGTCCAGGTAAGTCAGTCAGACAGTCGCCAATTCAAAGTCGACGAAACTCGAGCCCCGCGAGCTGAGAACTCTTGCTTTGACCATTCATGGGCTAAATTGCTTCAAAGCCGAACTCGCCGTTTATTCATACAAAATTAGTTCAGAAACGCTTCGTACGGCCGCATTCATCCTGGCGTCTTGTGTTTGTCTCTACACGCAAGATCTATAAATCCTCCTCGCCGTTGTCGTCCTCCGCGAAGACCCACGCATAAGTCAAATGTGGCTCAACTTCCGTGCTCGCGGTCAAACGGTCAGCGGGGGGTGTTCTCTTTTGGCTTGCGCGTTATATTCAACTAGGTGAGGCAATATCAGACTTCACTGTGGAACAAAGGATCAATATTTTCTCCTCATTCGGCGGTCTATATAAGACCGTTAATTTGCCGCTCCGCGAAGTCTGACATCCCACCGACATGGCCGAACGGAGTTTCACTAGGCTGTGCGCTCGAGGCTGGTCCAGACCGCTCTAACGCTCGGAACACTGAAATCGCGGAGTAGAAAAAAAATGTCTCACCCCCTATTTGCGAGCTATAAAGTCAGCCACTCGGTGGG
>JARJCM010000745.1:0-24543 GCA_029233265.1 Mycena alexandri | reverse complement strand
TGCTCTTTTGTTCCTCGCTCCAAATTTTGCGGAAGAAATCGAAACTCAAATTTCAAGGCAATCAACGTAGAGAACAACCGCTCGAGTCGTTAGCACTTTTTGGAACGTCTGGTTGGCCTCGACCCTGACTAATAGGAGAATGGCCCAATTCTACCCATTTGGATTTCACCCTCGCACACGACGAGTATCCATAATTATTCTCACTCCCACCGTAAGGTTACAAAAACGCCTGGGAGGAGAGGCCACTGAAAGCAATTTTTCAATACACGGTATAGAGCGTTCTATTGGGGACGGGGCCCACTGTTCACCAACCCTCGATGCGTATATCTGTATTCTCAATCTACCGCGTAGACTCACTGGCACGTAGAGGCGCCACACTCTACGCCTCGACATATTACCAAATCCCGTGCGGCATCCTATGGAGTGAATAATCATTGAACTCCGAGTCGTCCGACATGATGAAGTGGCGCGTTGCTTGCGCAGGGGCACGGAGGTTTGCTCCGGATGCGGCACAACTCACTAGAAGGTACCCAGCTCACAGTTCACCTGGCGGAGTGGATTTCTTCTAAAAAATTTGAAGAAACCAGGAGTGCTCGCATAGCGTACAGAACGAACATGAGTTTTTAATTTAAAATTCCCGGTATCTGTGGGTGTCTTTCTATGACAGTCTTAGACTAACTTGACCATTGTAGCTTCAGCGTCTACAGTTGAACGATGAAATTCAACCGGTCAGATCCACTCACTTCAACTGACTTTGAAGAGTCAAGACTCGTTGACTTCGTACTCGGAGTCATCCTACGCGGAGTCTTTTTCTCGAGTTGATCACCAACTTGAAGGGATAAAATTCATTTCCTTGAATTTATTCAAGATTTATTCAAATCGAGCACGCGGCGTCACTCCACATGACTTGTGACTGGCGTGACGATCCTTGCCAGCACTGATCATGAGCAAACTTAAGCTGGCGATGTAGCTAGTATGATTGGTAGTGGCCGGCAAGCGGCGGGGCAAAAACAGAACTCGGTATTGACTCGGAGTATGTAGTTTCAAAAATCTGTTCCGTCCACGATGGCGCGCCGTTTTGTTTTCAAAAGAAAGCACTAAGTTTTTCAACTTTCGGTGAATTCGGCATCTCAACGCAAAGTGCTTTAGGTGGAGCCTGAGCCGTGGGTATTTGGTACCCATTTCGCCTTGCCAGCGGTACTGGACAGCAAAAGTTTGAATCCGCTGGGGCAGAGAATTCTCCAGAGAATTTTGGGTAGACACTGTTACTCGAACTCGCGTAGAAGCCGCCAAAACGTTGGAGGTGCTCTGAATCAAAGTTTGATGCATCAAGCTTGTCCGTGGCTCAGTTCTACATTTGGTGTGCACAATGTTCAATTGCCTGGAATAGAATTCCAAGCTCAAGATCTCTCTTTCGGTTTTTCTCTGCCCTCTGACGTGACTAGTGTCACAGCCCGCGCGGTGTGGCTTCAAGGCTTTACCTTATGTTTGCGCTTCGATGTCTCGGGCTCGGTTCAATTGCGCTGGCCTCCTGCCTCAAAGCACTAATCCAAACCATTTCACTAAATCTAATGGTTGAACCCAGGCAATATTCCTTTTGCAAATGACTATTCATGCCGTCAGAAATATTCAACATTGCCAGGCTATTGAGTCTAAAACATCTTTGATATTGCCTCACTCTTGACATATGCTCCAATTGTCTCTGTGAAAGCCCCCCACTCCCGAGCTCAAGGTGTTCAAATTATTGCAAGATTCGGACTCAAGAAAAAAGCATTACTTACATTCTCCGCTGCACTTGTTCTCCTTCAGACTCATTTACCTCTTTGAGGATCTGCTGCAAGTCCATAGGAGAGGGCATCCCGATGCATCGTGTGCATCAAGCTTTCGACGCATCAACGCGTAATGCGCGTGACGCGTCAAGACAAACCAGGTCACTCCTATTATGAAATATTTTCTACCTGAAATTCTCCCATCTCTTTAATTCTACCCGAAGCTCTCGCATCAATTCTGCGCGGACTCTACGCGGAGTCTCTAGCTGTCTCTAGAGACAAATGATCCCAACAGATCCAAGCTCCTTCACTGGACGGGTGCAGGGCGACATGCTGAATGATTCAAATGATGGTCTTTTGACATAAAGACTCGACTTCCTCGTACTATCCCCCCCCTGCATCTCGGACACCTAAGATAAAACCACATATAACTTTGTTACCATGTCACTTTTCGCAATTCAACGGCACGGAGTTATCGCCACGCCTTCAATGGTGCGGACCACGTTTTTAGTTCATGCAAAACGGGTATTCATTGAGATATGACAATTTTGTTGTTGATGTCCGGTGTCCGAGTTCTACGTAACCCATCAAATCCTGATTGCCAGGCTTATACCGAGCCCGGCTAATTCCGCTGCGACCCAGAACTTTATATACTCGATCTTTGACATATGCCTGTATCCTACCAGCAGGAGGGTCCTAGTGGTAGCTGGAAAAAGGCACAGTCGGGAGCGACCTTTTCACCTAGGGGAGAAGTTGACTCCAGTGGCCAGGGCATACAAATTCCACTTTTGCGATGGTCTCAGAGACATTATCTACCTAAATTTTTGTGAGGGCATGCATACCATGTAAACATACTCTCTGAGTGTGTCAGGTAAGCCCTAGCTACCAAGGATGATGATCTTGAGCATAAAATGGTAAAAAATGGTCGAAATCGCACCCCCTTGCATACTTTTCGTCAGCGCTGCATCAGAGACGCAGACCGTAGCGGACTTCTTGGACCCAGGGATCTTAGCCCAAATCATGCTGATTCTATTGAGCCCAAATCTTGCCAAACGACCCAGTATTGAATGCAAAATTACCATTTGTCCTAGTCTCTCCAGACAGACGCTCTATAAGATTTGCGCTCGTACCTCGCGTTTATAGAGTCTGTTAGTTACCGCGCCTGATAAGCGGCTGCCAACGTTATTATATAATGATGTGATATCTCCGGGATACTCGGCCAAACAACTCATTAGCGTCCACGCGTCTCCACCACATTCGACGCGTATCCCTGCCGTCTGACACGACGAAATGGTGCAGCACCCATATGGAATGGGTCTGGTACCTCCCGAGACATTTTATGCCACGCCAAGACGGCCCCCACCGCAGCAATCCACGAGCGCCGATACCCCAGGAGCCTATACATGGGTTCATGACAAAAACTCCCCCATACCCGGCCCGGCTTACACTCCTGTGAGATGAGGGTAAGTTATTTGAACTCCAAGCTTCAACACTTTTACCTTCTGTCGCCACTCCATTCACTCAAACAAATAAATCATCAGCATCTAGTACTCTGGCCAACGCCAGCATTCCTTCAACACAGCCCGCGCTCAAGGCAAAGACACGAAACGTCTGGGAGAAGGCGGACACAATTTTGGGCACCATTGTAAAGCCTCGCGACGGAGCCATGGGCGAGTTTGGCGCTAGTACACCAAAGCGTGTCGAGAGAGTTGACAGTTGTTGGCGCGTTTGATGGGACACGTGCCTTCCGGAAGTTCCCAAAAAGGAGTTGCTTACATCATAAGGGTGGCAGCCTACTATGACAGCGCGGTAACTACAGGACTACATTTGTCCGAGTTCCGGGTCTGTCCGAGATGCAGGGGGGGGGATAGTAGATCTCTTTGAGACAATACAGCAGGGGGAATTGCAAAATGCAAACACAAGACGTAGTACTAGTAGATTTCTTTGGATTTTTGTGCCGAACATAGGGGCTGAATGATGGTATCAAAGATGACGTAGGGCAACTGGTCACGTTTTTAGCGGACATTCTTGGACATGTAGAGCAAAAAAGAACTAACGTTCTGTTTTTGAATTAGTCCTTCACTTCTGCAAGATATCTCAAGCCATGACTCGGCGCGCTCGTCTTCTTCTCTACGAGGTTTGTCAGAACAAAGCTCTTACGATGAAAATTTCCTTCAGTTTTCAGTTTTAACTTGAAGTTGGTTTTAAGGTCTGCGCCCCTAAACGCTCACGATATACTTCCGCGGCGGGACTTCAATTGTCGTGGAGCGCCGACCAAATCACCAACGACACTTGTTACTCTCGCTTTCCCCACTGTCTTCCCCGCCATGGCGTCCCGTACTCAAATCCTCGCCATACTTTCCTGCGCTCTCCTCGCCACTCCCTCTGCGTTCATTGAGAAGAAAAAGCTCCCCCAGTATGTCTTTTGTGCCCTTTTCACTGCGAGAGACAGACGAAGAGATTTTTTTGCCAGGCAAGAGAGAAGGCTACGACCAAGGCGGCGGGTACGGCGCGAACGATGGATACCACAACGGCGGGTACGGCGAGCACGATGGATATGGATACCAGAATGGCGCTACCCGAACGGCGGCTACCCGGGCGGGGGACACCAGAACGGCGGGCACCACCCCAGGGTGGACACCAAAACGCTTCGGAGGTTATCTTAGGCTTTCGCGACCCGGAAGAGTTCTGCTCGCAGTACCTAAGCATTTCACCCTACGCGACGACGCAACCGCCACTCAGACATCGACGACTTCCCCGACGCTAGTGACCGTGACCTCAACCTCAACCACCAACCTCGGCACGAACCCCACGCTCGAGGACACGAAGACGGCGGCGACCGCCACGGTGGCAACGACGACGGGTATGTCGCGGTTTGTGCACTGAGAACGGCGAGCACGACTAAGGTCTTTGTCAGAAACTTTGACCTCGACGTCGACGGAGGTCGACACGAGCACGCTGAGCACGAGCACATTCTACGAGTTCACCCCGCCACCGCCGCAGCCGACTACTGTAATGAGACGCGCAAACGCAGCGGCACGCAGGCGCGCACATGCACACGCGGCACGGAAACGCGATCTACCGCTCCCGCTTCGTCAATTTGATGATGCTGAGGTGTCCTCTGCGTGCAGCGATATCGTCATGCCCCAGACCGACTTCCAGACAGCCACGACCACCACCACAGTGGCGCAGACAGAGACGGACACGACGACCACGACGTCTAACATCCCTCCCACCACCACTATTACCGCTACGGCTACTCTCTACCCGGAAGACACCGAGACAGATTTTTCACCGCACCGCCTGTCCACCACGACGAACCACAACAACCTTCCTCCCCGTAATGACCCAGTGTGCGCCGTCGCGCCCCGTATCGCTGATCACGACTGGCTCAGACGGCGGAAAGATCACCTTTACCTCCAACATCCCGACCGCGGATGCGTGCTGCCAACTGTGCTTTGGGAAACGCCACGAGCTACTGTGGGGCGTGGAAGTGGTGTGAATTCGATGGTAGCTGCGAGCTTGGGGTGGGTGCGATGGATCCAGGGTCGTCGGCACCAGCGAGTGATCAGTGTCCGACGCTTGGGCGATACGAATTTACAGAGCCGGGCGCTTTTGTTGGAGGGGATGGGCCGTGCAGTTCTGGGCAGTATGCACCCGTGCTGCCTTCATAGTTGAAGAATTTTTTTTTTTTTTTTTGGAATTCCCGCTGTGTAGAAATAATTGTACCGTTTTAATTGTATCAACTGGAAGTGTCGAGCGCGTCGAGACTCGAGACTCAGAGTGCGTAATGCAGTAAACACGAAATATGGTCACAAAAGTCGTGACTGACATGTACTGACACCTCAACTTCCACTCGCCAGTGTTCGCCCGAAGGGTGAAGGCCTTTATTGATGAAGGCCTTCGGATGGCCTTCATGAAGGCCTTCGGAATTTCTGACCAAAAGTTTGCCCTTCGGTGAAGGCCTTCAGTCATCACGTGTTAATTATGTAATTTTTGATTTACATCTTTTTCCTTCCGCATCGGCGCGCGCACTGCAACCACTAACACTTCGGGTGTTATTCGGCGGGGCGGAATCTCATACGTGCAAACCGTCGGGAAAAGTGATGGAGGAGGAGGAACTACTCATGGAGGAGTTGGCTAATGCAGCTGAGGACGAGATTCCGGACGATGGGGGTATTGAGATACTGTACCATTTTATTCAATTCGAATGGCCTGTGACCCGTGACCCGGATGTTCGAACTTTGGTTTTCGAATATGGGGTCGGCAGACTGTGACTCACAAAAAAAGTTCGAAGTTGCGCCAAAAATGGCCGGGAGCCTCGCAAAAGTCGTAGGAAATTCCGATTTTGAGCGTCAAAACCCCTGAGATACACACCCGATACGCCGGCAGAACCCGGCGTTCCGAACACCGAACGCAGTAAATTGGCATCACTGATTTACGGCTGTCTTTTTTTCAGCCCGAATCCCGCTGCTCCCGCCGCGATGAGTGTGGCCTTCCCGACGTACTCCGAATCCCCGATGGGCCAGAAAGCTCTCGCTTCCCCCCAACAGCCTTGTGTGAGAACTTTGGTCAACAGCTGAGGCAAACTCAACGGATCACGTCAGAAATAGGCAAGTCGTGAGACCTCCGCGGCGTTTTCAACTGCACACGGCGTGCCCGCGCGAAAATTGGGGTTTTAGAGCACTTTTGGGCCATTTTGTTGACTTGAATTTCAACATTCGAATATCCTCTCGATGACCCGTGACAGGCTCGAAAATTTTCGAATATTTGGGCCCCCGTGACGCGTGACATTCGAATTGAATAAAATGGTACAGTAGATTCGGACGACAAGTTCCGGGCTTAGAATTATTGTTTGACCGCGAATAAACTGGCGGTGCTGGACTGCGTGAGAAATTAATCGAAGGCCTTCACCATACCCTTCGATAAAGGCCTTCACCCTTCAGAAGGCCTTCGGAATTTTCAGACCCCTAATAAAGGCCTTCAGGGCGAACACTGCCACTCGCAACTTAAGAACCTCGGTCTGAGCTCTTCCGACTTATTTAGCCATTATTCTGAAAGGATTCCGGCTTGACCTTTGCTGTATCCTTGATCCATAACGAACCGCCACGAACGCAAGAAAGGCGCTCATTTTTTTTCATCAGTGGTAGCGCCCCTAAAGAAATTTAAGAAAAATACTTTCGCAACTCCAACACTCCTTCCAGCCATCTTCCCTGCTTGATCCTCGCCATGCATATGACTCGCCGAATCCTCACTGTTCTCTGCATCCTCTCCTACGTTCCTCCTCGTGGCGTCTGCAAACGAAAAAAAGTGGCTCTGGGCGTCGCTCGTCAGGTTGGTAGTTGTCGTCTACGTGCTCATTGACTCACGGTGAGTTGGTAAACACAGAGGACCGGCGCGATGATGGCTACGACCAACAAGGCGGGTACGCGCACGGCTACGGGGGTTACGAGAACCAGCCCGCGAACAACAACACCAAGCCACCAACGACACGGCTGCACTCGAGCGAATCATCAGCAAGAGATACGACAAGCGCGATGGGTACGACAACGGGTACGGCTACAACAACGGCGGTTACAGCGGCGGGAGCTACGGCGGCGGATATAACAATGGCGGACACACTGACGGGAACCCACCACGGCGGCGGACACAACAATGAGACGGCGCTGCAAGTCCTCAGCAACCGCAATGGGACCGAGTTTTGCTCGCAATATCTCGCGCAGACCACGCAAACTGTGACTGAAACTACGCTGGCAACCAAAACCAACGACCTTGGGACCGTGACAGCAACCTCGACGGAGCAAACCAAGATGACGGTGAAGACTGCTGTGGCGACGATTACGAGTAAGTCGTACTCTTGAGAGTGGCGAGCGCGACTCTAATTGCATTCTCAGATACGTTTACAACAACGTCGACGGAGATTGACAGCACCACAGTTACCACGGCCACCACTTACCTGCGCGGCTTGCAGCAAAAAAGGGGACGCAGTCCTGATCAGGGTGACTCGCACACGTCGCAGCAGCACAACATAAGCACATGCAGACTCGAAAACGCGATATGCTCCCGCATTGGCTCCAACACTTCAACGAGACCGAGGTCTCCTCCGCATGCAGCGAGCTCGTTATGCCCCAGACTACTTCCAGACCGCTACTGTGACGCAAACGGACACTACCACCACGACGTCCCAAATTGGTCCTACTACCACCACCGCGACTCTCACTTTCACCAGCACCACACTCTCCCTAGTCACCGAGACCGATTCCACCACTACGCTGACGGCCACAACAACCGCAACAACCGCGTACGCCATCGCCAACCGAGTGTGCGCAACCGTCGTACTTTGCCAGCGTTACCTCCGATTCCGATAGTTTCTTCAACACTGGTGTACAGCAAGACGCGTACTCGTGCTGTACGGTTTGCTTGAGTGACTCTGCGGGATGTGGTTTCTACTACTTGGATTCCAACCAGAACTGTTTCATTGCGGTGGCTCGTGGGACCGTCGAGTCGCCGAATCTGCAGTGTCCCAGTGGATTCAGCCAGTATACTGTTGACACTTCTAGCGATGAGAACGTCGGCGGCCTGGGACCTTGTGGAGGGGTGGGTCAGAAATGATTGTATGCATGTGGTACTAGTGTGATTTATGGAATCCTCTCATTTTTCTGGCGTGACGCGTAGCCTTGCGAGTCCTAATTTTGCTTGTCGCTTTTTCTTGCAAGCATGTCTTACTTGGGCCACTACGCCAACGTTCCAGAAAAGGCATTTTTCAGCGTGGGCTTGGAGCTTCTCTGATGACATCTCGCCATCCCTATTCCACGTCCAACGGCGCGCGCGAACCGGTGCATAATTAATGTTTCCAGGGCAAGGTAATCGAGGAACCACTGGCTCAACGCTCCACGAAGATAGGAACCAGGTCCAGGGACCCGGCCAGGGGGATACATATGTAAGGAGTTGGATATGAGTGGTTCCGCGACCCCTAGCCTACGGTGAAATCGAAGTCTTCGTCAGCCCGCGGATGCGGAAGTATAATGAAAATCATCTTCGAAATTTAATTTATTGTACAGGCGGGTGGAGGATGGTACACGGAGGAGGTAGGTGGGGAGGTAAGCTAATGTGCCGGTGTAGATAGTAGGTGTAGATGAGGTGGTAGATGGAGATGAGATGTACAATGAGATTTCCTGGTGAGACCAATGGGAGAAAGGGATAGACGAGAGAGCGTTGGATAGCGTGGCCACGACGAAAGCAGGCAGTGAGGGAGGGTGGTGAGTAGAGTCGAGGCTTGAAGCATGAATGAAGGATTACTGGATCCATAATTTAAGCCGGTAAATCAGTTCAAAGTCGGGTGACGGCCTTGGAGTCCATCGGTATGCCTTTGACAAAGAGTGAGTGGTGTAGACGGACTAAGTAGGCTGGAATGGTGCATACCCGACGGGTCAATGCCGTTCTGGGCCAAGATGCGGTTGTGCCGGATGAGGCGCGCCTGGTCGAAGCTGGGTGCGGGTCAGTCGTCGTCGGTGGCTCCACAATGCGCCCAAGGCCAACTCACTTGACGCGCTCCCTGCGCATAATCTCCATGATCTCCCGCGTCCCCTGCTCATCCAGTCCACTCCGCGAGTCCTGGTCCCGCACGTTCGCCTCGAGGTCAAAGTCTGCCGAGGACATTCCCGCACCAATCTGGTCGGAGAAGGTCGCGAGCGGCTGGTAGCTGCTGAGCGTAGGGAAGAACTGAAGTAGGCGCGCGGGGACGTGCGGGATAATTGAGGCGCGGTAGCGGAAGGTGACTGCGAAGGTTGCAAGATTTAGCCTTCAGGACAAGGTTTTGAAAGATAAGGACGGACGCATGGAGAGTAGCGCGAAAAGGGCTACTAGCGAGAGAAAAAAGTACATGGTTTAATGCTGGCTTATATGCGTCGGTATGTAGATGAAATGGAGCGGAGGAGGAGCAATAGTTGCTATAGGGACTAAAAGGTGCCTGAAATGAAGCTGCGGAGGACAGCCACTGGGTTTGTCCTTGTTGTGATCAATGGGCGTTGGCTTCCGCAATTGTTCTCGAGTCTTCCTTGTCGTCCTCTAAGTTGCCTCTAAGACTCTCCTCTTCCATCAGGGACTCGTTCTTCATGAGGCCTTTGAGTGCTGAATGTCCTCTTCGCTAGTTTCTCTCATGCTGGGTTTCTGAAACCTCGGCTGAGCCCACAAGCTCGATGAAGTTTTATTCCGCGGAATCGCAAAGTCTTGATAAATTCGCTCCTCCTCCTGAGCAGTGGTTGCCCCTGGCTGGCGCGTGCAGCAGCGGCCCCCTGAGCTACTTCACCGTATTTTTGAAGACTTGGAGGACATCGGACTACACCTCAAATCAAGACGCTCTGTTGATAGACGACCGTGGCTTCGCGGGATGATCGATTTTGCAAGACTCCCTGATACTCTTGGCGACATTTCCGTCTAGCTCATCACACACGGTGCTCCCCTTTCTCAAACATTCGAGCTGGGTCCGCCGAATTCTCAAATTCAAGGGCCGAAACAATAATTCAGACTTATATATACGCGGCGGGTCCCGTACGCGGCGCTCGGGACCCGCTATAACAACGGGTGACTTCCCATAAGGGTAGAATATTTTTTCGAGGTTTTCCGAGGGAGCCAGTGATGGTAGCCCAGTTTAGAATATTCAACCTACGCGCCAAAAGCTAACTGTTCACGCGAATAGAATCCCAACATGAGTTCAGCCGTTTTGGAAGAAGACCGGCCGGAATGGGCTCGAGACGCGACGAGAGCCCACTGAATTTTTCATGGGGCAAATCGGCCACTTGGACGTTGAAGACAACGGCGTGAAGCATCGTCGCACCACCAAAGAGTTTATTCATCTTTATTCTAATCTGGAGAGGGGGGGGAGGTACCCCTCTCCAGATTAAAGTAGATTCGAATAAATCCCTTACCGCTTTTGTGTCCCCCGAAGTGATGGGGGTCCTGACAGCTGCCTCGGCATCGCTGCCGGAAATGCGAAAATATTCAAAAGAAAAACTTCTATCCGTATGGGAAGTCAACCAATGTCTCGACGAAATCAACCCCCCTGCCCTTGATGATAAGTGGGTGACTTCCCGTAAGGGTTTTTAATTCGAATCGAGTTTCTGAGGGGTTTCCGCCGAGATGCCGACGAGCGATCGGGACCCCGTCGTCGTCAGATCTCGCGTAGACCCTGTTCTAAACAGCAATCAATGCAGGATTTAGAAGGGGGGTAGGTACCCCCCTTCTAAACTTAAGTTTCGACGAATAAGACGGATTAGGAAGGTACGATGATGGCCGTTGTGGCTGTGGCCCCGGCACTCGTCCTCCTTTCTCTCCTACGCCTTCGTTGTTCACTCGTGTCCTCAAAAACCCCGGCCGCCCGTCCCTTCAAATCTCTCCAAGCCTTCTGCAAGGGTCTAAAGTCAAGCCCACGAGGAGGATCGGCGCAGGATGGAGCGGATTCGCGCCTAGTTTGCGCAGGATTGCAGTCGCGTCGTGTCGCGTCCACGCCGGTACGTCTCACCGTCCTCTTTGGGGGTCGATCGTCTAGTACTATTGTCTTGGATGTCCTCTTTGGGACTGTCCGCGCCACGGCGCATCAGCGAACATGTCGATGTCCATCCAGGTGAGCGGGGATAGACGTAAGAAGAGACGCGTTGTTTAGGCGCTGTTTGTGTACCGTGTTTATTGTAACAGGAAATGCGGCCCGTTACGGGAATCATGCCGAATATAATTTATTGTTTTGAGGCCAGCCGACATCACTGGCACCGCCGGAACTCGAACCAAGTTAATAATCCTTACGGGAAGTCACCCAGTGGTCGACCAGAGATTCGACGGATTCTCCTCTAGCCGGTGCGGGAAATATATCTTAGTAATAACAAAGGAGGGTATTATTAATTCAAATGACAGCGGGGGGTAGAAATATAGAATACCGAATTCCGTCTATCCCGCTGTACATTACAATCGTCTCGGATTTCGTTGGATGCAATGGCCGGTGAAAAATCCATATATTCTGGTTGTACTCGCTTTCAATTGTTCCAATGGCAGAGAAGGGTCCGTGGGAGTAACTTCCTCACACTTGGAATTAAACTTGAGTCAGCTCAAGTCAGCCCACTTCGAGGTATTGGACAAACGAAGTTGAAGCGGACGCACTACAGCTTCTTTTCGGTTGTCTAGGGATTGTCTCTGCCAAGAGTTCGGCTCAGGCCCTAGGCTTCCGACGGTGCCTTGGCCCGTGAACTCTCCGCTACACTGTACAGCTAGTAGCGGTTATCATCCACGCCGGCGGCGGTGGTTTGGCAACCAGGTGGATAGAAGAAACTGTCGGGGAGGATACCGAAATAGCAGAGAAGCTTCAAACGCTGAAAAATGCCTTTCTGGAATGTTGGCGTAGTGGGGCCCAAATAAGAAATACCGCGACAAAGCTTCGATCTGCAGATTCGAGAACGTGTGCCCAAAGTGGTTCATACAAATTTGGGCTCGAGAGCGTGCGCAAGAAAAATGAGACAGTTTTATACACTACATAGACAAAATTATTTCTGGTGTGCCTCTCCACAAGGCCCCAGGCCGCCGGATGCATCCGAGCTAGAAGTGTCATAAATATACTGGCTGACACCATTAGGGACACTGCAGATCCGGCGACTCGTCGGTCCCATTAGCCACCGAAATAAAACAGTTGTGGTTGGAATCCAAGTAGTAGAAACCACATCCCGCAGAGTTGTTCAAGCAAACCGCACAGCACAAGTCTGCATCTGGCTACATCAGTGCTATGGAAAGTGGCGGAATCGGAGGTGACGCTGGCAAAGTGCACCGGTTGCGCACACTCGGTGGCGATGGCGTACGCGGTTGTTGCGGTGGTCGTGGCCGTCAGCGTGGTGGTGGAATCGGTCTCGGTGACTAGGGAGAGTGTGGTGCTGGTGAAAGTGAGAGTCGCGGTGGTGGTAGTGGGGACCAATTTGGGACGGCGTGGTGGTAGTGTCCGTTTGCGTCACCGTAGCGGTCTGGAAGGTAATCTGGGGCATAACGAGTTCACTGCATGCGGAGGAGACCTCGGTTTCGTTGAAGTGTTGGAGCCAATGCGGGAGCATATCGCGTTTTCGAGTCTGCATGCGCTTATGTTGTGCTGCTGCGACGTGTGCGAGTCGCCGATCCAGACCCTGATTAGCGATGTGTCTCCTCTTTTGCTGCAATCCGTGCAGGTAGGTGGTGGCCGTGGTAACTGTGGTGCTGTCAACCTCCGTCGACGTTGTTGTAAACGTATCTGAGAATGCAATTAGAGTCGCGCTCGCCACTCTCAATAGCACGACTTACTCGTAATCGTCGCCACAGCAGTCGTCACCGTCATCGTGGTTTGCTCCGTCGAGGTTGCTGTCACGGTCTCAAGATCAGTTGGTTTTGGTTGCCAGCGTGGTTTCAATCACAGTTTGCGTGGTCTGCGCGAGATATTGCGAGCAAAACTCGGTCCCATTGCGGTTGCTGAGGACTTGCAGCGCCGTCTCATTGTTGTGTCCGCCGCCGTGGCGGTTCCCGTCAGTGTGTCCGCCAGTGTTATATCCGCCGCCGTAGCTCCCGCTGCTGTAACCGCCGTTGTAGCCGTACCCTTTGTCGTACCCATCGCGCTTGTCGTATCTCTTGCTGATGATTCGCTCGAGTGCAGCCGTGTCGTTGGCGGCTTGGGTGTTGTGGGTTCGCGGGCTGGCTCTCGTAGCCGTGGCCGTGTGCGTACCCGCCTTGCCGGTCGTAGCCATCATCGCGCTGGTCCTCTCTACTGACTAGTAGCAAGAAATCACTGTGAGTCAATGAGCGCAGACGATGATGACTACTGACTTAGCGAGCGACGCCCAGCACCACTTTTTTCGTTTGCAGACGCGACGAGGACGCAGGAGAGGATGTAGAGCGCGGTCAGGATTCGACGAGTCATAGTGAGATGGCGGGAATTAAAGTGGGGGTTGGGCGCAAGAAAGCACGCCTTAATTGGCTGAGCTGGCGAGGTTTCCCGCCGCGGAAGTATGTCATTTCTTTGGGGGCGCCAACTTGAAGGAGGGACTCCGAGAAACGCAGCATTTTGCCTGAAGGAAAGCAGCAACTGAGGAACAGGGCCGGGGAAGGCTGTGTTTCAAATTGCAAGATTGGCTTGAGACAGGTAGACTTCTTCCAATGACTTCAAGTTGTGGTAGGAGGCGAAGGGGCTGGAGGTGATCTCAATTGTGATGCCAACAATTTCGAGTCAACGTGAACAACAAATGAGCTCTTGTCCTTCTCCACAATAGCACATATGAGCTTTGGAGGTCTTGCCATTCAAGTCTTATGACCAATTCATGTCTTCGTTTCGCATCGGTCAATGGGTTCTTCAAATTTCAAAAGCACGAAAGGGTTCAAAAAAAATATTCTGGGCCAAGCGACCGGAGCTCGCAAATGCATCTGTTCCCAATCTGTTCCCCAAGTTCCGCCGCTCAGCTAGATGCACGTTCATAAATCACCACCCATACTGCTCCGCCGTCCACCCGTAAAGCTTTCCATCCGAACCCAACTTGCTGTAGACCCGTTCACTGCGGTCCAACGCTGTAGTAATGCTCACCGCGTTCCAGGACCTCCTAGACTCAGCCTAAGTTCAGGGGCCCACATGGAGCTACACTGAGACCCACCTAAGTACAATGTGCATAGGTCAATGTACTTAGGTCAGTCAAGATCAGCTAAGGTGAATGTAGGTGAATGTAGATTCACTGTCGCAGCTCGTCAAAGTGACGGCGTGTCTGAGTTTGAGAGTGTCGCCGTTGACACATCCCCGCCGAATCCCATTCCTATAAATCTTGTGTTTTTCGTCGGACATCAGCCACGAACACAAAAAGGGATGACTCAAAAACCTCTGCTATTGCCCGTTTGGGCTGGGTAAATCACTGTAGTTCTTGCTTGAGGTCAATGAGGGTGGGCGTAGGTGATACAGATCGCCTACCGCCGACCTACATACGCCGATCTAAATATACCCAGTTCAGGTGAGTTACATAAACCTACGCTGAGCTACATGCGCCTTATGTATTGACTCAGCCTAGGTCCCCCTGGAATGCAGTGAATAGATGGCCTTGATGGGAGTTGTAGTAAGTTATTGATGTCGCCCAAAGCGCACCCCAGAATAAAATCGCTGAAAGTTGAACCGTGAGACCAAATGATTTGATGCGATCAATATTGGCTGTGTGAGCCCAGTGTTCCGCTCGCATTCCACCCTGGTTCTGGCCCAGACACTCGAAATATGAAACGTATGAATCTCTGTAGATGTTAAGGAAAGGATACACTCGAGCCGGATTTAATATCGAGAACCACAGTGCAAGGTCAACTCTCCTCATTCCGCGAAATGTTGATCCCCAGCCGGTTGACCGGAAGTCCCGGCCGGGGTCTCGTTTCTCTGATGGGGGTTTTCTCGGCGGCGATTCTCGCGTTGGTGAGATAATACCTTACAAAACGTCTATCGTCTTTGAATTAGCTGTAAGGCCTTACGGTTGAAAATGTCTCGGATCTCCGCTAATCGAACCTGTCCATCAAAATCCCTGCAGCCTTATAAGTAAGCAACGAAAAGTGCCGATAGCATCAGATAGCATACCCAAAGAAATGGCAGCTATTCCTTCAATCAAACTCACACCGGGGCGTCCATTCCCGCTATAGGTTAGCCCCAATGCCAAAAGCGTTGCAGCACCGTTATCGATTCTTGTGCCATTTACATTCCTGTAGGTCTCGGAGGGGGCCCAAGCGATTTTACGCTGGATGCCATGGCGGCTTCGGAGAAGTGGCTGCTCACCGGCTTTCAGGTGAGACATTTCTGACCAGATCTTGCATTCATCTCATTTGTTGATTGGTGCAGGCAGGGTACAGGCACTTTGAAACCGCAGTCCTGTACGGTAAGTAGAGAGTGCCGAACTACCGCGATAATATGCTGACAAGTACCAGGGACGGAGCGCTATCTTGGCGCCGCTTTGCGTACCTCGGGGCGTCAAACGCGACGAAGTGTTTATCACCACGAAACTCCCGTAAATTTGTGCTTAAAAGTTTCTTGGAGGTATTGAACCGAATCGCGCAGGTCGCACCACCAGGTATACATCGATCGCTCGTTCAACGAGAGTTTGAGCAATTTGGGTTTGGATTATGTTGATTTGGTAGGTTCCATAGGTCCGAATGAGATGCGGTTTATTAATTGTTCTGCACAGTACCTCTTGCACTGGCCTCAAACCCTCGAGTACCCCGGTAAGTACCTCATTTGCTCCTTGCAGTGTATTTGAACCCGGGCATTTCACAGGTGGATACCATGCACCGATGAGTTTGCAAGATCTCTTTACGACGTTTCAAACTTCTTGATACGCCGACATTCAATGATACATGGGCCGAATTCGAGCGTTTGCACGCAAGTGGACGTGCTCGGGCGATCGGAGTCAGTAACTTTTCGATCAAGACGTGCGTAGTTGTCTTGTTCGGAAAAACTCCGTCGGGGGTCTGATATCCATTCAGTCTCGAGGAGCTCTCCAAAACGGCAAAGATGTGCCCGCAGTGAACCAGGTTGAGTTTGTGTTTCGAGTTCTGAGTGAATCAGCGACAGAGTGCTCAAATGAACGAGGCAGACTCCACCCGGACCTCGTCCAAACCGAGCTTATCGAATATTGCCGCAAGAAAGGGATCGTCGTCGTGGCTTACACTCCAACCGGGCGCGATACAGTCCGCAATGACCCGGTCATCGTCGCCCTTGCGGCTAAGTACAAGGCCACCACGACGCAGGTTATCTTGCGTGGCATCTTGCCCGCGGAGTAGTCGCTCTTCCAGGAAGCACAAATGCCGAGCGCCAGAAAACAGAACCTTGAGTGCGTGTATTTTGAGTTTTTCCCTTATATTGAGCTTGAAGTGACCCCTAGTTTACCCTCATATTTGAGCACCGAGGACGTAGATAGCATCACAGCGTTAGACCGCGGTGAACGAACGGTTATGGGTAGACTGGGAACGGACGGAAAGCTAGCTGGATGGACTGCAGAGCAGCTGGGGTGGTTAATTCATGGCGACCGATTTGAATGTGATTGAAACTTAGGCCAAATGGTTCCTATATTACGCAGGTCTGGTTCGTGGTCGGAAAGAGGAGCAATTAAGCTCTCCATCATGATGCATGCATGCGGCGTAAGAACAAGTAAGAACCAAGAGGCTTGAATACCGTGGGAAGCTTCCTGAAGCAATATTCTTTTCACGTCCTGTTTTCTATGTTATGAATCTCAGGCCACCGGCCCGGCTGACTCTTTGTGTGTCAAAATCATCCAGACCTATTTTTTATCTCGACGTGTTCTCGTCGTGTACCTTGAATATCCTTGCACATACTATACCACCTCCAAATGGACGCTATCTTTGAATCGCTACAGGTATATTCGCCCAAAAACCACCAATTTTTCCCGATTCTTACAAACTCCGGTGGTGCTAGCGAGAATTCTGTCCCCCCCTCGACTCGTCTCTGGTCGCAGCCCTGCTCGCAGACATCGTAGTGGATTCGAGCTCAACGGATGTCTCCGCAGACCCGCAAATTGTCGCTCTGCGCAGTATCCTCATCGAGCTCGCCGTGCACGCTGACAAGGAAGCAGTACCTACAGAGGACGACGTATATCACGACGAGACGACGAGCGGGAGATAGCGTGCCCGACTTCTGTACGACCACCTCTGCGTCGACGACCTCTGCTTCCGATTTATCTGGTGGATCGCGTCGATCGGCTGCCGCTCTCTCGCTGCTTCGTCGTTTAACTCTCCGCTCGGATTCCTACAGGCTGCCCTCCCACACATACCCCGCCGAGCGGCCTGCGTCGTGCATTCGCATCTTCGTCCTCGGCCGATCAAGATGACGACGACACAGAGTCGGAACTCGACATGTGGGAGCTCATCTCCGCGGCTCCTTTCCGAGGAGACGGAAAAGGAGATGCGCGAGCGCGATCATCGACGAGGAGGAACTGAGTGCGCTCGAGTTGGCGGCTGCGGCGCCGTGGGAGACCGTTGAAACTAAACGCGCTACCGGGCGGAAGACAAAGGCAAAGTCTAAAATCAAGGGCAAGATCGCGCTTTCGGATGTCCGCCAACAACAGCATACCGCCTCCACCAGCTCCACTCATTCGTTCGTCGCCGCACCACGACGGACGGCCTGGACCCCTGGGCCCAGCTCGTCTCCCTCTCCACGCACCTCGCGCGGTTCCTCCCTACCCCCCCACCCGCCGCGTTCTTCCAGTCCTACTTCCATATGCCGCAATATGCTGCGCCGTACGGACGCCGCTTTGTGCTGCTCTTTATTCCATCTCTGTGCCGCTTACCACCAGTGCCGATGACGGGATAACTTGGAGCACAGCCGCGACCCTCTTCGGCCTCCTCGACGTCCTCCTCCCCGCTTACTCCTCCACTCCACCTCCTCGACCGAAGGCCTGATCACCGACGTTCAGCTCGCGCCTAAAAGCAGCCCAGGGCCGGGGCGAGGATGCGTTCGAGCTCGTGGCGGTGTTGCGCGATCTAAACGATGATCGGGAGAGCGGGGTGTGGGGCGTCGGCGTGTATCAACTCGCCCGTTACTTCTCCACTCGGGGTCCCCGTGCTCTCGGAAAAGTCGACACCTTGGGGGGCGGCGCCCTTAAACGGAGGAGGGGGAATATCAAGGGGTGCTAGCACGAGTGGCACCAGTACGAGTAGGACCCTCCCAGCGGGCCCCGCGCCGACGCCCCCGCCTCCGAACCTGCTGCGTTCGCCCCCGCCCGGGCTGAAGAACAAGCCCAAGAATGATAATGCGTATCAGTGGCAGGCCGTCCCGCCCCGGCGACGCGCCACGGCGCGACCATATATCCGCACGCGATGCGGTGCCGGTGTATGAGCGGGATGTCAATGGAGTGCGCGTTAAGGCTAACGCTGGGGCGGGGAGAGTTTGGTGCTGTTGGTCGGAGCAGAGGAGCGAGTGACTTTAGACGCAGGGCGCGGGATAGCATGCGGAGGAGGACGAACTGTTGAGGGGAGGCGGCGAGGGATGTGGCAGCGCGGGAGATAGGCGCACGATGGCGGAGAGGTGGCGTGGTATTTCGCGGAGCGGGTGAGTGTTTTTTGTACCGAACCTCATTGTGCGCTCGAGGCCAAGGACCTCCTACGCGTTTTACGCGTCTTTGCTTCTTTGCCATTCTTTGTTTGGTCGTCATGTTATGAAAATACCCTAATAATCTCTTCACCTCCCCTAGGCCCGCGAATTCCAAGAAGTCGCGCGGAGGGAGGCGTTGGACGCCGCAAGGGTGATGGTATCAGCCAAGAGGCCAGTATTTTCCCCCTTCTCTATTCCTCACTAACACTCTTTCAACGCACCCATAGAACCATCCCTGATATCGTCGACCTACACGGCATCACCGCCGCCGAGGCGGTCATAATCGTGAACGAGATTCTGGCCGAGGGCGGGTGGAGCGCCGAGCGCCCGCTTAAGATAATTACGGGGCGGGGGACGCATTCGGCTGGGCGGGTTAGCGTGTTGAAGCCTGCTGTGAGGAAGGCGCTGGAGGAGGAGGGGTGGGTTGTGGGTGGGTGGGAGGGGGGATTGAGCGTTAGAGGACGGGTTGGGGGGAGGCGGTAGTCTCGTTGTTTGATTACGTTGGCGCCGGCCTATGTTGGCGTCTACGCGCTGCGTGCGGTTGGCGTCTACGCGCTGGTGGTGTGGGATGAGACGGGGATGAGGGCGATACTGTATCCATAATGGGTATTTTAATTTTTGTAGCTAGTACATACGACCACTATCCTGTAGCGCTGGGATTCTTTTCTTTTCTTTTGGGACCGTCCGTACCTACTAGCACATTAGCTTAGATTATTGTAGCATTGCACGAGTAGCACTTAGTGTAGCATTGCAAGTTGGGATTCAAGCCAAGAGAAGCTCAGAGATTGATCTTGATGATTGATCCCAACGACCATGGACTCAAACCACACCGCTCGCCAGCTTCTGCTCGGAGCTTTTCCCGGAGGAAAAGTCCACAGCGCTCGTGTACTAGTACTGGATGACGCGTACGACTCTGCTTGGTGTCCATGTCGATTCTGGTCTGAGTGGCATCCTGTGGCATCATCGTTCCTCGCCCCAACAACCCCTGAGGCCGTACAATCCCGCAACTCTGTGGCAGCTATCGTTGAGCTATCGAGGGGCGTACTCTGACTCGGCGTAATCCGTAATCTTCCTGCCAATGGAGGATTCGTGATCGGCGCAACCTTGAGAAACTCCATTGCATCCAAAGTTATGCTGGACTCCGAGTCGGATCGGTCTTGTTTCGAATATTCTGTGGGCTCCCAAAGTCGAGTCTGGAACCAAAGATACCGGGAACTCTTCGAGGTTCGTCGAGGAACATATGAAATCTGCTACCTTGGACTGTCTGACATGCTACCTACTCTATCATTCAAAATCCGCCCCGAGTCGAAATCGGCGACATCCTCAGTTGTCCTAGTATTGCTTAGAACTCGGGTCCTAAATTATGACGATTTGGAGCAGCAAAGCCTCGAAACTCGAACCGCATTTCAACTTCCTTTCGTGACTCCATGCTCCAGCGTTTTGGAACAGCCTTCAAGATGATCCAAGTCATCTGTCCTTTCTTCCTCGGCAAGATCTAGAAGGGCTAGAGACCAGTAGCAGATTCCGTTATCCCGCAATCGGCGATACTTTCAGAAGCGAGAATTCAAACTCAGAAGACACTGCATCGCACTCAAGTCACCGACTAGACCATTTAAACTGCCTAACGTCAAGCTAAACCTGGGTCAATCTGCTGCGCCCGCAACGCACTTGCCCATACTTACCACTGGGATTTCGATGAACGCGGATGGCTGTTCAAAACTTGCCAAAATTTCAAGATAAAATGCGAGCCTGGAATTTCGGCATCTCCCACTGTATAGCATTTCTGACATCGAAGTGCTGGATTCTGCCACTTACTTTTACATCACAGGCTCTGCTAATACAATATTGGCATCTTCTAAAAGTCTGCGCACAGCTGTTAAAAATAGCCGACTTTGGACTGCACTTGATAAAAAGAGCGTATACGCACTGCTGTCCGTAAACAACCCGTGAACACCCCCATGTCGGATAGCGATCTCTATAGTCGCCTCCTCTTTCCCAAAATGCAGGGATACCCATTATTTCATCCACAGCCGTTTGACGACCTTCCTGAACCGGCGCGACGAACTGGCACGGAGATTGGGGATGTCGGCCTTGTAACCCAGGAGGGATCTTTCGACCCGATCTTCAATATTCTTCGCGCCAAGGACGACCCCGCCAATCGGTTTGGTGTTCCGCCAGCGTTCGAGCCAGTCTCTCTCGGTCCCGAGGACATTGCCACACGTACTCTTTTCCATCTCCCGGGCTCCGATATATCCAATACGACGTCAACAAGAAGCGCATCGATGTAGAGGCCGCTGTTGAGGATAACGTGTAACCATTTTCTCTGCTAATAATGAAGTGGATCGCGACTCTGATCCCAATGCAGATTTGTACCTCTTGGAGCCGGCGCAGTTATTGAAGTATCGACCAGTTCGAAACAAACGGCGCTGCTGCTGTTACCGGATGGCGCGTCTCGCTGGGACTTGCGCCAGCAAAGGGTTTTTCGCGACTATGCATTGAAACATGCACAAACTTGGTATTCGTTCGTGAACGGCGAGCTCGGTCGTATGGTTGGAAATGGCGACTTGTACCTTGTTACCGGCGTCACCAAGTCGACTACCTGGAGTGTTGCTGCCGTCGAAAACCATTCGGGAGAGGGGAAAGTGTCGCTGAGGCTCAAGGCTGGGCAGATTGGAAGTGCAGGCGCGTCGCGTGCGTGGGAATGGGAGAGTGCTAGCTCGTCGGTCGACTCGGGTCCTCGGCGCAATCCGGGGGAGGACCTTTGGCGGGACAACCAGACTGTGTTCCTCCGAGGCTTCAAAGTTGTACTTCGTGCAATGTCACTGAGGCGACCCAAAGCACTCTCCATCACCGACTCCAGCTGGTCCGATGTATCTTCAAAGGGCAGGTTCAGATTCTTCTCCGAGTCACAACCACAGTTTTCTCGCAGTGTGAATTCTCTTTCGCAACGCCGCCCGAATACGGGCAGTAGCACTAGTACCGAGAGTACCCAGGCTTCGGATGATGTCAATTACTTTTCAAATGTGAGTGCTAGTAGACGGCTTCTGGTCAAGCGATCTGAACTACATTTAGCGTTTTCACCCAGCAAATATGTCAACCGGTATCTCCTTGATTGTGTCAGTGCTCGGTGCCTTGTTCCCATGTGTTGCTTACATCCTTTACTTAGGTAGAGGATGCAGCGGTTGCGATAACCCATGATGATGAATGGGCTTCTGCTTTGACCGCGGTCCGGCCAATAACTGCGATTCAGAATCTATATGTTTACCTTTTGTTATTTCAGGAAGACAGCGAGATTCCCGACGAACCCGAGCTCATCAGGCGCATCTCGCAGAATTACGGGGTGCAGACGCTCCAGGGTACATCATACCAGGAATGGTCGAGCGATTTGTTAATCCAACTTCCTTAGGTGGGGTTTGCCTTCAAACTCGCGACACGTCGCCCCCGAGGCGCGCCCTCTACTGGCCTGAACTGGTCGCTTTTGGATCCATCTCCCAACCCTTTTCAGTACATGCAAGCATACTTTGACTTGGAAGACTCACTCTTGCCAACCACTCAATCTGCACCGGCGTACTCTCTACAACAATCCTCGGTTCCTCTGCTGGAGGAACCCGCCACACTAGTGCAGTACTCCGCTCCTGGCCCCGTTAACACCCGAAATGTAAGCAAAAATGGCGGAGTTTCTTTATTTTCCGACGCAGTTTCTTCACAGAAAAATTGCACTCGCACTCATTCGCAATCAACGAATCCCCGTACGCTTATCGGCTGCAAGGAAAAGGAGCGGAAAAACAGTATGACACGCCCGAAGCAGTGGGTTAGGCGCCCTATCCTTGTCCTGCCAGAAATGAACGTCGAAAGGCTGGTCTTTCCACTTCGGAGTGTAGGTCATCGACAAGATACTTACTGTCTCGGACGTAATATTTTTACAGAACCATTCCGTTCATTCATTGGACCTCGCCGTGTGCATGGACCCTAAGGTGAAGAACGAGAACGAGAAAATGGATAGTCGGAGGAAAATTTCCAGGGTGGTTTCTCGGCTCGTTTCACGAGTGGCTTCTCGAGTTGCGAGAGAGTAATACAAATGAGGGAAATGGACCACACAAAGTTACCGGGGACGGAGACACAGACGAAATTTCAATTCGGAAAGTTTGCATATACCGGTGGAAAAAATCCTGGCGAGCTCATGTTTCTATGAAAGGGGGCACAACTTGGCATCAAATAAAATCACTTGCACTTCGACTCAACTTCGACTCAACTTCGACTGTGTGCGGCTTGTGCGGCACTCTTGATTTGAAGTTTGTAAACTACGTTCACCCAACGTTCTCCACTCGACTCGCTGTCGGCTCTTTCTATTTGGAGGTTTCCCGGACAAACAGTTTTATGGCTCCGTCGTACTCGGATTTGGTCCAAGCTGGCGAGTCGGCGACATCACTTCGCAACCTCAAATTGGCAAAAGAACGCCTCATAGGCTGTATGACGTTGGAGCATTGTGAAACACAAACAATATCCTCTTGAAGGGACATCTGATCTAGGTTCTGAATAAATCCAGCACCCCTTACTTTGCGAACTCGCAAGAATTCACTCTGCACCCCTGGACGGCAGTGCGCGGCTTGACCTCTTGCCACTAGCAGTGAATCTCACTATGTCGGACAGCGACCTCTATAGTCGCCTCCTTTTCCCCAAGAAGCAAGGATACCCAATGTTCCACCTGCAGCCCTTCGATGACCTCCCAGAGCCGGCGCGACGAACTGGCACAGAGATTGGGGACGTTGGACTTGTAACCCAGGAGGGATTTTTGACCCCATCTTCAATGTTCTTCGCGCCAAGGACGACCCCGCCAAGGACGACCCCGCTAAGGACGACCCTGCCAACCGGTTTGGTGTTCCCCCAGCATTCGAGCCAGTCTCTCTTGGTCCCGAGGACATTGCCACGCGTACTCTTTTCCATCTTCCAGGCTCCGATATATTCAATACGACCGTCAACAAGAAGCGCATCGATGTAGAGGCTGGAATTGAGGGTAACGTAAGTAATCTTGTCTGCCAATACTGGATCACGACTCTACTAGTGCAGCTTTATACCTCTTGGGCCTGCGCAGTCATTGAAGTGTCGACCAATTCGAAGCAAACAGGACTACTGCTATTGCCAGACGGCTCCCGCTGGGACTTGCGCCAGCAAAAGGTGTTCCGCGACTACGCACTGAAGCATGCACAGCACTGGTACTCATACGTCAACGGCGACCTTGGCCGCATGGTCGGAAATGGGGACCTGTACTGGCGTCACAAAGTCTCCATCCTTGAGCGTCGCGGCCGTGAGGGGAAGGTCTCCTTGAGGCCTAAGGCCGCGCAGGTTGGACATGATGGCGCTTCGCGCGCATGGGAATGGGAAAGTGCTAGCTCGTCCGTCGACTCGGGTCCACGGCGCAAGCCGGGGAGGAGCGACCGTGTTCCTTCGGGCTGCCCTTCGCCTGATGTCGCCGAGACGCCCTAAGTACTGGTCTGACCTCGTCGACGGGCAACTTTCGGTTTCTTTCTCAATCGCAACCACAAATTCATTCGGGTCCCAACGCGAACTCTCTTTCACGAAACCCTCCCAGTGCGAGCAGCGTTGGCAGCATCCAGGCCAGTAGCTCGGAAGATGATAGAAATGTGGGTGCTTGAGCAACTG
>JARJCM010000744.1:0-24567 GCA_029233265.1 Mycena alexandri | reverse complement strand
GACCGTTCTCATGCCAACATTTTTGTTAACACACGCATGCAGAGTTCTTTGACGCTCGCTCTCTGAGATGCATCTTCACAGATGGAAATGTCTACTACGATGGCGTTCCCACTTCCTCCATCAACTTGGATGCTTTGCGATCAAACATCACGATCATTCCTCAAATTGTAAGCTGCAATGTAATCGTTCTCTCATTTACTGAGTAGCTTTTTATTCAAGCCCGAACTTTTAACCGGCTCGCTGAGGAAAAATCTTGATCTGTTTGAGCAATATGACGACGCAGCGCTCAATAGCGCCCTGCGCGCCGCCGGCCTCTTCGCTCTCCAGAGCGAGATGGATGAAGGGAAAATTACCCTGGACAGCGAGATATCCAGCGGCGGTGGAAACCTTTCCGTTGGACAACGCCAAATCCTGGCCTTGGGTTTGTTGCTTAATCATTCAAGTTTGTTGTGTGCTAATCCTTCTGCGCAGCACGCGCCATCGTCCGCGGTAGCAAGCTGTTGATCCTGGACGAGGCAACGTCCGCCATAGGTAGAATGCATTTTACGCCGGGTCGAACGTATGATGGATTACTTCTGAACAGATTACAAGACCGACTCGGTCATCCAGTCGTCTCTCCGCAATGAGCTTCCCAAAGACACGACCCTTTTGACCGTTGCGCACCGTCTGCAAACAATTATGGACGCAGATAAAATCGTACGCCTCAATCCGATACCCTGCAGCTTTTAACTCACTTCTAATCAGATGGTCCTTGATGCTGGTCGCATTGTAAGTGCTGGTTCATCGGAGTTGTTGTGGTGCTCATTTTCCTCCAGGTTGAGTTCGACACACCGAAAGAACTCCTGAAAAACAAGAACGGGATGCTTCGTGCGCTGGTAGACGAGTCCGGCGACAAGCACGCCCTGTATAAGATGGCTGGAGTATAGGATGGCTGCGGATCACTACCTTAAACTATCTTTATCTACGTAGAGTATTGCTTTCTTTTATTCACCCGTTTCATTGCAAGTGCGGTTTTCTGTCTGCGTAGAACGAAATTCCCAAATCGGGACGAAGACGTTTATGTATTTGTCTATGTGTGGTCGAGGCATCAAACGCCTACCTCTTCCAATCTCGACATATTCAAAATCCCTCGACTGAATGCCGAAGCGAGCGCAGAGAAACCACCCTCCTTAACCTCGGAAACAAAGAGCTCATGCTGATCCGCAAGCCGCTCGTTATTTTGCCGTATTTCACGGATGGTGCCATGGTCCCGCACGCAGAGTGGGCACTCCGTCTCGTGCTCTTGAATGCACCTACAAAAACAATCAGGGAAGTTGTCAAGGAGACGCGGTTGTGGGCACACTTACCGAGGTTGGTGGAAGCTGTGGTGGCACATGAAGTGCACACTCGGGAGCTCAAGCGTCCCATCGCAGCGAGAGCAGCGGGTAACGTTGAACACGCGTGGAACATTGGGATCCGCGAGATCTGCAACCTGTTTGAGTTTTGCGGCTGTCTCCAACCGGTAAGAGGCTGTCAACTCCTGGTCCTGTTTGAGCAATGCGGGCATTAGTCGTAAGACCTCAGCGAGACAGGAAGCACGCACACTCTGGATCTCACTCCGCGCTGTTTGTATCCGTGTCATGAGCCATTCCTTCACCAGCCCCACGCTCGCAACATCATTGCGCGCTAGCACCTGAATGATGCCGAGCGGCGTCGCGATTCCCTCATTGTCAATGTGCTCCAACACTCGGCATACGTCCGCCTCATGGCGTGCAAGTAGTGTTGGGGTGGACGTCAGGTACCTCAATACGACCAGGTACAGCTGGGGCCGCGTAGTGCCATATACCGTGAGCCGCTGTACAACCTCGGCGGAGGCGTTGGGCTCGGACGAATCCATGAAAAAGCGCAGCACGTCCTCATACATCCCCATGCGCTCCCACAGTAGCACAAGTCCACGCGTGTACCCGCGGCTGGAACACAGGATGAGGGCGTGCGTAGGGTCATATGGCAGCGTTGTGCTCTTCAACACGCGCAAGGCTTTGCGTCGCAACGGACTAACCTCGTCTTCTGTTGCGCGGACAGAGGTCGCCGCAGTCGGGGCTGGCGGATCAGGCAGCGTGAGGTACAGCTCCAACAGCGTGTTCCACACCGCGATCTGGTCAGGCCGATCATGATCATCGGAGAGTGGCTCCCCCTCCGGCGCGACGGAAAGGTCGTCAATCGCGTCGACGCTCTGCCCCCAGCGGCGCTGCGCCACCGTCTCGAGGAACACGATGAACTGATCCATGTGGTCGACAAAGTGCGCAAAGTAAATCCGCGGAGAAAGTAGCTTCGGCGGCGGCTTGAGAGGAGGGGGTGGTCGCTTGTGTGGCACGGCTTGGAGGGTAGGTGTGCCTGGAGGCGTTGACGCACGCGATTCGTGCACGGAGTCGCGCCGGGATGAGGTGTCGCCCGGCTTGACGGTCTTGATCGACGGCGCAGCTGTCGTTGGCGCGTCGATAACAGCCGAGTTGCGGTTCAGTGCCAGGTAAGAGAGGTACGACGGTGTGGTGGGGCCAGCCGAAAATAGGGCCTTTGTGGACGCGGCCGTGTTTGGCATCTCCTCCTCTGGATCCAAGAGCGGGCCTGTCGACGTACAGAGGTCGATAAGAAGCTGCGTAGTCTCCTCTGGCAGACTATCTAGCATTGCCCGCCCGTAGCGGGCGAGGTTGCTTTCCGCCTACAAGGAAGTATTCATAAACTATTTCCTGCAAAATTAAAGAGGCACTTACAGCATCACCGCCTAGTGCACGCAAGTACACCAACGCCTCCGAGTAGTTCTGCGCGTCCTCGATTTGAATGCGTAGATATTCCTCGTGGCGCTCGTACTTTTTCGCGAGGTAGGAGGCGTGGGAAAAGTACCCCGCCTGTCGGCATACACGGATCGCGGTGTCGAGATCGAATGGGAGCTCGTCTTTCTCACCCGAGCCAGAGGTGACGCGACGCGACTCGGTCTTGATGAACCCGTCGAGGCGCGCAACGTCTTTGAGCTTAGTATACGCATTGAGGAGGAGGGTCGTATGATCCGAATTTGCGAGGCCCAGCGAATGTAACTCTTGCAGGTAAGTCACGAGGTTATGTATCCGCTGTGCGTCGAGGAACTGCGATGGATGTTAAGAGAGGGAAAAGGGATGGGAACGGAACACAAGCCTTGCGGATAACATAACTGGGCGCAACAGACCCGATGGTCTTAACGAACTGGCCCATTGCGCCGTCCCAGTTGCCCTTGTTGTAGAGGTGGTCGCCATACTGCTTGTGGATATCAGCGACAGACGCGCTTGACTCTTCGAGGCCTTGCGTCTTGGCGAGATTCAGAGCAACGGGATACATTGAGCTTCGGTACAACATGTCGAGTTTGGCAGAGAACGGCTTTTCCAACAGTTGCAAGAGCTACGAAAAGCATGTTTAAATTCGATTCCCAGAAAAGGGACCAACACCCACGGTTCCATCGTTGCCTAGTATATACACACCACCCCATTCGGGGACGGAGATAATCTCACGCACGCCTTGGGTGAAGGTACCGCTGTATCCAACAATCTTGTTCTCGGGGTCAAATACGGCGACTTTGGTGATGTCGGCGTCGGTAGTGTTGCGGGCGGCAAAGTTGCGCACCGTCCGGTAGGCCGCAGATGCTGACGGGGTTATGGGCGGGGAAACAATAACGAGATAGTTGAGATGCGAGCGGACGAATGACTTGTGGCCTAGGGACCAATGTCAGTCAACATTTATGATGCTGAATGAAGTACTAGACGACACGGACCCTCATAGGCGTAGCACGCGCCGCGGCTCTCTACACCGCACACGTATATTGCCTCTTCTCGAGCAACAACCACATCGTGACCTCTCCAGTCCATTGCGGCGCAACCCAATCCACAGCCGATATCATCGACGACGGTAGCCTTTCCACCACCACTGCCTGGGCCGGCGACCTGGTACGATAGTACGCGGTTGGTGGTGACGACAAACAGAGACTTTGACTCTGCGAAACCCAGGCCAGTGATGGGTTCGGTTGGGGACTCGTGCACGGTGCGGGGCTTAAGAAGGGCGGTGTTGTTGTTGATGGACTGGTCGATGTGGCGGTATAGGAGGACGGTGCCGTCCGCAAAGCCCACGGCAAGGTGGGATAAATTTCCGGAGAGGGCGATCGTGCAGACAGGGTGAGGTTTCGTGAGTTGCATCTTGGTAGAACGGAGCAATGGGGGCGCGGGGGCCTTCTTCTCGAGGTCCCATATCTTAAGTAAGGTTGTACGGGCGGACTCGTCTTCCTAAGGAGGGAGATGTGAGCGGGGGCAGAGCATACCGAGAAAGCACGCACTCCGACAGTGACCAAAACACCGCGACGCTCAGCCATATGGGTTACGCGTCCACCCTCGTACGCGACCCATGTCCGCAGCGCCTCGAATTCTCGGTTAAGGATGTGAATTGTGCCATAGATGTCTGCGACGAGAACTCCAGCGGATGAAGCGAGGATTGTGGATATTTCTGGGGTTGTTTTGAATATCTCGGGGGGCGCATTGAGGTCATGGGCGTCCTTTACAGGCACCTCGTCGAAGAAGGGAAAGTTGCGCCACTGCAATGGTCACGTCGAGCCACAGACAATATTATAAAAGGGCTTACTGCCGGCGCGGCGGCGAGGCAAAGAGGACATTCGATTATTCGATTAGTTGCCCCGGTATCTAATTAGCGTTCATGACAGAGGCCACGGTGAGGTATTGAAGAGTCCAGGGTATAGCGTGGATGTACTGCGCCTGCCGATGGAATGGTGCAGGACCGAGCCGATGCTTAACCAAACACGGCTCTTGTTCTGAACTTTCATGTCCTATCAAGCTCTGTCGGCCTCTGCTACCCTCCGTCTTCAAGCTGTAATCAAACTTTGAACCAGTCGAAACCTGTGCCTAACGGTCTTCGAATAGCCGCATTGCGCGCCGTCTTTCTTGACGACGAGCAAAAGGGCGTGACTGCAGGCCTCTTCGATCTGGTTGTTACACCCTAACAAGGAATCATATCACTAGACCATCAGGCCGACCATATCGTATTCTCGTGCCACACATACTCTTGATGTCTCCTGCTCTCGAAACAATCCTTGATCTAATCACTGCAAGGCATTCAAATTACTTACAGCCTTGTTCTTCCCTTCCCTTTTGGATTCCTAGGTCTTTTGCACAGTAATTTGCGTTCGCAATGTGGACGACTGGCCCTCGGAGCTGGTCGACGTTTGTCCGGCCTTTGCCGACAATTCCATGTGGAACCCAGCGTAGTGCTACCATCCCTCTCCGTCGGTGCAACACCCACGGGCCACGGCCTGTTTCTCCACCATTATAAAAATGACGGGCCACTTACTGACCCAGGACCGACCATCCGATCCATTGGGTCTGTCACTTCAAGTTGCTGATTTTCGGGAGTCAGTGAATCAAACGCCTTCTACAAGCTGCCGCGGACAACTGGTCTATGCGACGAACAATGGGCGGAAGCAACTCCGTTGCGGAGAACACAAACTTTCGTCGCTGGCTATCTCCTTGAGAGGCTGCAGGTAATATAATGATCGATGCTCGTTGACGACGGACACCACTCGTGAAAAATTTGTAAACTGCAGATACTGTGAAAAATAAAAACTCAAGCCCCTCATGCATCCCATCAACGAGTAAACTTCGCCTGGCGCCTGGATGGCGCATCAATTCGAACTTGTCACAATGTAACTTTGCTGTATTTTCTTTCAACCCTTGTTCAACATTTAGGCAGTCCTTTCAGTACCCAGGCAGAGCTTGTTCAGTATAAATATCTCTTTATTCCCCACGTCCGACAGTACCGCCGACACAGTATTTAAGTAGCCACTTTCCTTGCTGTACATTAGCTTTCAGAAATCTGAGGCTCTTACCGTGACTGCGCAATCCAGCTATATAAAGACTCGGAACTCGGAACTCTAGTGTGTAGTACGAACTAGCCCTCATTCTCAAAATCCAACCGTGAGAAAAGCACTCAAACCGGCGGCCCGGGAAAGCCGTCGGAAGTTGAACCGAGAGAGATTTCCTGCTTATCAACCTCAATTAGCAACAGCCATGTCGACGTTCCTGCAGCTGCCCCCCGAGCTCATCGAGCACATTCTCGTCGACACCGTCTGCGGCGGTGCACCCAACACGGTTGCCGCCGTTGCAGCCTGCTGTCGTCTTCTGCACGACCTCGTTCACTCTATCTGGCGGGACCTCTTTCTCGCTGTCTTTGACGATCCTCGGCCTAAGAATGCACTCAAGGCGTCCGGCCCGGGACTAGATGCTCCAATTCCACTCACACACGACTGGTGGAATTTCGTCGCCCGAATTGCGGCTGCGAAACCGTCTAGCCGCCGCGGACCCCGCTTGTGACTTTGCAGCTCTGGTCGATGTTGTTGCTACTGTAGCACCTATTCCCCAGGCCCGACCTGTCGATCCCGTTCCAGTACAGGTCAGCGCCGCGCTATCGTCTTCCCCCCCCCTGCTTCGGGAGCGACTCACCTCAAACAAACACATCATGGCTGAATGAAGCTTTCGCCAAAGGATATCCCCCGCTGCTCGCAAAGCGCATGTTGGAGTACTTTGATCCCGAGGGCCCCGAATACGTCCGCCCAGAGTTCGAGGATACCGCTCCGGGAAAGGCTTTCTCTAAGTTTATACCTTCCTCCGAGGGTTTATCCCGACGGAAACAGAGGAGGCCGCAGCAGCGGTCGAGCATCGACGTGCGCGCTCCGATGGCAAGGTGTCGTGTTTATAACACCAGGTGGGTGAAGATTTTTCAAGTATCTCATAACCCAGTATCTCATAACACCAAGTATCTCATGCCTGAGCGCTGCTGGGGCCCCTTTCAGCCTCTCGACCCCACCCAGTCCCATGTCCTATATTTGGCGTAACCGCCTCTTGCGGCGCACTGATTCTCAAAACGCGGCCAAGGCCCTGCGCTCCTCCAGCTCCGCGGACCCCACAGCCTCAACCCGTCATCTATCGTGCTCACCCCCCTCCTCCTCGACCCGGACGAAGATATCGACGACCCCGACTACGACCCCGACGCCTCGGACTCGGAGGACGGGAACGCGCACCCGCATGGCGACGGGTCATACCTCCTGAACTTCCTCTCGAGCCGTGGGATCGATTTTCACCGATAACAGGACGTACCCCGACCTACCTGTTCCCCGCGCCGCACCGAGTAGTGCCCGACTATGCATTCCTGGCCGCTGCGCGCTACATAATGGAGGCGAACATGCGTGAGATGTTCAGTATGCAGCCTTATAGATTGCTCTGTAAGCAGGCGGCCGCGGATGTGGGCCGCGATCCCCACTAAGATTGTGGACGCGATGCAGTCTCTTGAACTCCTCCGCATGGGTGGTGCGCCTGGATTCTGGGAGGTTTGGCGTCCGGAAATATCCGAAGAGGAGGAGGAGGAGCATCTTCCTCCTCCGCCGGCAGACGACAAAGGCAAGGGAAAGGCGGCGTCATCGGATGAAGTCGACGGATGGGACTGGGCTGGTGTTGAGGGCCAGTGGGAGGTAGGTTTCGTCCTCGACATCGGGGTATTTATACTTAACTTCTCTAGACGTGTTGTGTGCTGGCTCGACTACCGAGAGCTACTCAGTACGTGTCCCATTCATCCCTAGCTGCCTCCCATTCTGACCCTTCTTACTAGTGCACAATGTCGATATCGACGCTGCCGGCTTTAGTTCCGACGACGTGCAAGAGACGATGCGAATCTTCCCCTTGAATCTGCGCGTTGCGCGATACTCTCGTCCGCCGACGCCGCCGGCGGGTGCAGACCCCCAGGGCACTTATTTGGCGTCTGCCGGTCATCCATGTCGAAGGTGATTCTCTGGGGACGGACACAGACGAGACCAGCAGGCGTGTTTGTCGAGGGAACAGTGAGGATGATTGGCGATGGCGCGGTGCGATGGAGCATGGTGCGCACACATGTTGATTCTGTTAAACGATGATTTAAATCCGAGTCCCGCAACGTAGACCTCGAGCGAAGCGGCAGGCTTGGATCCCGAGTGGGTGACAGAAAGTGTCCAGGTTGGAGACATTGGGTTCCGCAGTCGGCATAATCGGTCTGTGGACTGGGGTCAGCTTTTCTTTCAAATATTTGGTCGCGGTTGTGCTGATACATTTTTTAGCGCCGAGCACTCGAGTACCGATCCTTTAGGTCAGCCTTTCTTCTCATGTGCTCATTTGCTGTGTGATTAACGGATTTTATAGGACCCGTGCTGGGCGTGGAAAGTGGCATAAGACATAAGAGTTGCATAAGGCACATGCGGAAAGTTATCTATGAATCAATTTATGCATCCCTGCTTCAAGAACTTCTTGACGAGAGTTTGCCAACAACAAACACGAAATGTCAAGAAACACTTGACCACTTCTGCCTCACAAGGTTTGCACATGCCCGCATTTGTGGTGTATTGACGCGCAACTTGAGCCGCATGCAGTGGGGTCGCGAGTTACAATCGCCATCTCCTTAGCACGATCCAGAATCTCGTTGCGACGCAGCTCGCACGCAGGGTGCGCCATTTGGGCCATCCTCTTGCAGTCCCACATGTCGCGAACGAGCATAGACAATGTCTCCTTGAGGCCTGCGAGCACAAGGAGGTCCTGAGCAGAGAGCGCACTCCATCGCGCGCTCCGCACGCCCTGCGCCAGTAAGCGCTCGTTTTCGGGCAGTAGGCGGGTCGCAACAGTATGCAACGCGTTTCCAGTCCGCTCGCGGGTCGCGCCGGGTAAGGTCATAAAACGCCGCGGGCAGAAGTTGCAGGAGCCCAATGCGTGCGGGCAGTGTGGATGGTTAGGACTGGCTCCGAGAGGCGGTCGTCTAGCCACATGTTATGTACGCGCCCGCCCGCGGCGGCGTGTTGGCGGCGGAGGACACCGATGTGCGCCTCGCGTGCGTCCCACCCTGCGAGGGCAATCGGCCATTCGGTCTTGAGCTGCGAGATGATGGACTCGCGGAGTGGCCCGATCTTGTATTGAATAGAGATGCGGAGAAGCCAGTCATACCGCGTGATTGGACGTTCCAAGTCGTGGAAAGCTGCGCGATTCCTATTTCAATTTTTTCAGGTCGTGAAGAAGGGTTACGCGTGAAAGACGCGTACAGTGCATTATACAGACAGCAGAGGAGCTTGTAGATTTCCGTTGCCTGGTTCCGGGGAGAGGCAGAACCGGCAAACCCTCCAAGGTTTGCCGAGGAGCAAGCGATTCTGTCTTGAACATCTCGGCGAAAGGCATGGAATGTTGCGACAGTATGAACCGGTGAACGCGATAAACGAACGGCCGTCCGTCGGGTTGGGGGCAACTGAGGATGACGGTCTCCATCCGGGAACCAAAACTCCAGACTAACGGTTTGGGACGACTGTGAGTTCAGCGGGCATTGTTTTGGGTTGGGACGTGCAGTCCCAGCTCGGGGGCCATAGTCCTTTTATACAATGGTTGAGAGCAGCAGGTCAAAGCACAAGCCAAAGCGGTCCAAGCCTCACTTGACCCCTAATCGACGTGGTTCGGGAAGGAAAAAGTCTCGCGCTTTGTTTGGTACCTAGCTTTGGAACCAAACATTATTGGCGGTCTGTCCCGTAACTCTCACCGCAACTGCTACAGTAAGTCGTCATGCACTTGCTGCACACCGTTCAGGGACGCTGTTTGACATCAAGCTGCAGCATAACACCAAAATGGCTTTCCTTGGCTGGCGCAAATGGCCGACACCAGCGAGTGTCCAGCTGTGATGATAGGCTCGCCTCTAATGTGTCCCCGGTGTCTCTAGATCCTGAAGCCTCTCTGGCCGTTCATGGTTGCCGCGTCCATATCGCTCTATGGTATCTCCAAGATGCAGGATTCGGCCGTTCGATGTGCGTCACGTTTGCTTGACGGAATATTGTTGGATTGCTGACGCGCAGTAAATGAACAGCGCCGACGTATGCTAAGGACCCGAAGAACCCTTACGCAGCCCAAATCGCCGCAGAGGAAAGAGCGAAACTTGGTGGACACTAGACAAAGGCTGGACCAGAATGAATGAATGGGCCGCCAATCCGCGTGCTTTCTCGCAGCAAAGAGCCCGGACCTTGGAGCTTGACTTGAAAATCTGTGTCCGGACGCGTCACTGTGTTCCACCCGCGTCTCTTCCTGGCCTGATGATTTCTTTTTATCAGAACATGCGATGTCTGTTTTGACGCAGCTCTTGACGCGTCCCTCGGCAATATAAGGAAGCTCTCTGTTTTATTTCATGGCTAACTTGCCCATTCCTCTTTCTTTCTCGAGTTCGCATTTTTTTTTCTTTTCGGCTTTTCACGGCTGCATGCTCTTCACCTGGTCGATATTGCTCACCAGTTTGCTCATCCAAAAACGGGCAATTTGCAGCACTTGTTACCCCCAGGCAGTCGATGCATGCTCGCGTTGGTTTAGGTACACGCCTGACATGGTGGGGCAACCCAAGGGTTGAACCACACGGATGGAGCTGTCCGGCGACGTTGGAAAGGAGGAGCGACTTCGTGAAATGAATTCCGGACCACAAAGACAATTGTGTTCGGCTCAAAAAGCCATGCGGGCGCGATGCTCGAACAAGATGCGGGAATGCGCGTTCGGGACGGAAAAAAAAAAGAAAGGAATATGACGCTTTTCCTTTCGGCGGTTTTGTGGCGAACAATACTTAACCTTGGCAAGCTGAATCAAGCTACGATGCTTTCGGCATTCGTCTGACCTACTGCATTCATCTGACCGCTTTCCACCGATTGCGGGAGTCATTCCTTGCATATTAACTTGCGGAGGCTTCCTGGCAAACTGCGGCCCTGGGGTCTGAACGCCCACAAGCACTTTGCACATCACTCTGAGCTATATTGCGACATTTGCTGCGTTCGGGAAGAATGCGCAGCTACTTCCGTTCCATATCGCTCCCGTCTTGAGATTGACTGCGCGTGCTGCGGAAAAGGAAAAGGCGGCATTCCATCTCAGTACACATATCTCACAAGGGGCAGTACAGAGAGAAGGAGCGCATATCTCCATTCCTTACCTTTTACTTGGAGCGAGGCAGCGAAAGGGAATCGCCTCAATTGCCAACTTGAAGAAGTTCAACTTAAGTGCTACACTAACTCGACAAAAGTAATGTCACTTGCTTCTTTGGGCCCGTATCTCAGGAACGAATCCACATTTTTGCACAAACTCAAATGTAGGACCATGCAGAAGGACTCCCTCGACCCATTCCACGCCGATAATGGGATCAAAATATGCTGATGCGCGATCAATCCGGCCAAAATACTGCAAAACTCCCAAATTGAAATTTCTATTTCCTCAGAGGATTTTTTTCAGGGAAGTTTTAGTGCTCCAAATCGAAGGCACAGACATCTAATGCTCCTCACATTTTGATTGAAACGAAATATGCAGGCAATCAGGCGATATTTCGGTCGCAAGATTGCTGAAAATGGCTGAAAATGGCCAAAACCGATCAAAAATGCTCCAAAATGGCCAACTTGTCCCGACAATTGCGAGCTCATTACAAGGTCAATCGGGATGAACAAACATATAGGTGAGATCTAATTTACGAGTGCTTTCAGATGGTATACACCATTCCTCCATGAAACATTGATATAAAAAGTCGATTTTTTAGAAAACCCTCGAATAATTCTTTGCGGAGGAACTGATCAGAGGACGTGTGGGTTTAACTATGTCAATCGTCATGAAATTGAGAGAAGGTCAATGCTAGCATTTTATATGGAGCGATTTGACCCAGGAATGACCCCAAACACCCATGTGACATTACTTTTGTCGAGTTAGTGTACATGAATATTATTTATGTACGGTATATTCATCCCTTAGAAGGACAAGAAGAGTACTGTATGCATTATCCAATATCATCATTAACGAGGCGGGACTTGGGGAAGAAGAGGGTATTATGTTGCGGGGCTTCCGACAGCATCAAAAAGAGCAAAGGAGAACTTAAAAAAACAGCAAAAGATGATTAGCCCACCGCGAGGGTCGAACTCGCAGCCTTCAGATACCCGCCTAATTAAGAGTCTGACGCTCTATCCGATTGAGCTAGGCGGGCATTAGAGTGGTTGCCTAAGAGGTACACCATAACCTGAGGGCAAAGTCTTGAATTTCCGCCAACAGAATTCAGCGCCAGATCAGGTCTGTACAGAGTGTATCTTTTATTGACGCCTTGAAGCCAAGATTCCGCCTGGCTTACCTGCTAAAGCCAGGGTGAAATGTGGCCGGTGTCGGTTCTATTTTGTTGGGGCAAATGAGAAACAACTTTGACATGGCGGTCAAAGTAGGGCGCTTCGGACGCGCTTCGGATTGAACGCTTCACTACGTGCTTGTGTAACAGTCAGAGGTAGTCCTACTCGATATCTTGAACGAAGCGGCCTATGGTACCGACCCAAAGCATGCAGACAAGAAATAGGCGGACGAGGTTGCGTTGAGTTTGCCATTCATCTGTTTGAAAAGCTGTCTGAATATGGGGTTGTGTTAGATACAAGAACATAAAAAGTAAGTAAAGGACGACGATACCACAGATATCAGATTCCAACCCTGGATGAAAGTCAGAAAATATGGTAGGAAACTTGAACAAACCGATGAAGCACTTTTTCCTGAACGCAACATCATCGTCAGTAACTTCCGGACGTGCTCGACGAAAAGACCTACCTGTCCCGTGAGCCGCATTATCTCGCTCTTCTCTATAACAAACAAGGTCGGCTCGAGTGCAAATTCCCGGACGAGACTCAGCTAGCTTGTACTCCATCCGACAGGAAGTCTTCTCCGCAATTCCCGTTCTATTTTTCATCTCTTCGTCCAATTCGCCTCGAAAGAGCCCATCGGGAGAATCAGCACTGCGTCCATTTTAGAGAACTTGAACAGTTGAATCGCTTCTCAGTATATGGTGATTTTGGACGTCCTTCGCAAGCAATTTCGATGTACGGATGCGAACTTCAGGGCATGCGCACGCAAGTGAGGAAAATATCAGCAGAAACGCTGGAGAACAGTGCAAGCTTCGCGATGATTCGATCGCAACTCACAAACTGCGAAATTATGATCGTGTACTTGGTTTCAGTTTCGAACCGAGTTTGCGTAATGTTAGCGGGGGTTGCTGTTGACAAAGAAGAGCTCTCTTTGGGAGAGTGTTCAAGTCTCGACCAGATATAATCAAACTAGCGCCGAGAGATGCCCTGTACCCTCCGAAGAAAAGGTCCGATATAATGCGCGCGGACGGTGGACTTGATATCATTAACCGCCGATGAAATTTTGGAGTTGAGATTTGAGGGTCGTGCCCCACTGCCCACCGTGGCACGGTGGTCCAGTACGCACGCAAGAGAGCCCCACAGAAACCTTGTCGGAAAATAGCGGTGGCGTTAAATGACGCCAAGATCGTTTGAAAAGAGGGTGAACGATCGAAAGAGAAACGCGGTCGCAGCCCTCACCGAGCTTGGAAATCTTTTGTTGGTGCGTACAAAATACGCAAAGGTCGGAAATGACAGATTACTAGTGCTCCAAGGACAGCCTGGGTGTATGAAACAAAAGCCACGACGAAGCCACGTATTGTCTGCGATCAGTTGAGAGCATCGTCGTCCATTGGATGTTTTTTTGTGGAAACAAAAAGACAAGAGGGGCGTCTAAAGTGTTATTTCCAAATAAGCGCCGCGGCGTAGTTTGGGCCGGAATGGGACAAAATGGGAACATCAATGATCACGATCAACGCTCAAGGCAGTGTACAACGACTCTTGCTCTCAACCACACACCCTCTCATTAATCCAGCACCATGTCCATCCCCCAGGGCACGCAGTATACACCCAACCCGTTCGATGATCTTACGGCGGATTACAACAAGGCCTTGGACTTCGTGTCCTTTCAGAACCCCTCTGACATCCTTGCACCCCATCCCGATCTCTTCGAGCTCGAACTCGACACTAGTCTTGCCGGATTCGACGACAACCAGCTTCAGCTGTTGACAATCGACTCCCATGATGCATACTCGTTCCTTCGGTCGGACACGCTACCAGGGGCCCTCGCTCGAACATAACCGCCTCCTCCGAGTCTGCCTATGACTCCCTTTCGTCCTATTCCGAGTCCTTCTATAACTACCCTCATTCACCCCAGCCCCCCTCCAACTACTCCTTCCCGCTGGACCTGGAGATGGACTTCCAGCGCATCCGTGTGGATGCGGCATCAGAATACGCCGCAGCTCAGGCCAGAGAGTCTGATGCCGCAGCAGACCGGATGTCCTTCGGTGCCACCGCGGCGCCTGACATTCAGACTTCCCGCAGCACTAAGCCGTATACAAAAGCCTACGAAACGCGTACCACTTTTTCAGATTACGGTCCTTCCACTCGGCGCCCATCTACTACTATCCCGGTTGACTTGTATAGTCAACTTAATTTCAAACAATCCACCTCTCGCCGGTCCAACAGTCTCCCCATCCCACATATCTACGCAGCTGCCCACCATCCCAGCTGGTCAAATGGCACACGTACCCGAGGAAGAAGATTACAAGGGCGATGGCCGCAAGAAGTACAGATGCTCCGCGTGTCCGCGAGGTACATTGCCTCGGCTATTCATTCAATGTTCCGCTGCTCATTGCCTTCATCTATAGCATTCGCCAGAGCGTACAATCTGAAAACGCACATGGCTACACACGACCCCAACCGACTTAAACCCCACGTCTGCCCCCACCGCTCTTGCAGTCGCTCCTTCAGTCGCAAGCACGACCTCGGGCGTCATCTTGTTAGCATCCATCGCGACGAGTCGCAACGCGAAGATTCCCGTTTGCTCCTCGCATCACTCGGCGGGGTCCCAAAAAGTCCATTGGCGTCGAACAAGGGATGCGCAGATGGTGCGACCGCTGCGGAAAGGGCCTTATCGGCCAGGCTGTCGACTGCGACTGCACCTAGCTCAAACAATTCTCTCGTGTTCACTTCTTTTCGTGTGAGATCTCAGTTACCGCGCCCCCGCAGCCTTTACTGACTCGCGCGCGCGCAGGCTTACGTCACTATATTCCGACGGCTCCGCAGTTTCTGGCCACAGGTGCTTAGGCTTAAACCAGAAGACGGTGTCCCTCCTGCGTCATTCGATGTGCCACGTATCGTACCGCCCTGCTCTGTGCTTGGCCCCGCGACGAACATGGTCTCGAATGAATTTCTACTTGATTGTTCGCGCATTTGTTCGAACAAGTATCTTTAATGTCTCTTCTTACCCTCCTTCCTTACCCTCCTCCTGTTTTGCAACCTTGCTATCTGCTTTTTTCTGCGACGCTTATTTACACTGGAGAAACGCGTAGAAAGATTTTACAATGTACCCTTACTAAATGAAGTCTATCTATTTTCTTATTCAATATCTCCTCTTGATCTCCTCAGTTCCTTGTCAGCATTGAACGTTGAGCGTTCTGTTGCTTCCCGACTTTTGATGCGCCCACGGCTTCGCGGGCCAAATGTCACACGAATGACACATCCTCTAACAGAACCCTCACCTCCGACGCGCATTCGACGCGTCAAGAATGGACGTTAGCGATTTACATCCCTCAGATGACTATAGCCACCGGTTCTTTATCTGGCACGAATGGATCCAGGTGCGGAATATTGCGGCATACTAGCAGTCGAAATCATGTTTCGCAGGCAAACGGACCATTGACGAGCGAGAATGTCTTCGAGTACTTTACAACCTCGATGTTTTACGACAAACAAAGTAACAATCAAGTGCTGCGTATGCAGACGATGCATACAGGAACTGCAATTGCGAACGAAGCCGAGGAATTGAGGCATGCTCTGCTGTGGCCACACCAATTTTCACGACTAAACAGCTAGAATAGGCGGTTTACTGGCGTGGAATTTGCCGTTGTGCATTCCCAACCTCCGTCCATGTTTATTATTCACAAACGCGAACGGCTGTCTCCCGATGAAGGTTACTTCCAGGCTGTTCATTCCAATTGGATTCTAACCCACCGCAAGTTCGCCCCCTGGCCGCGTATTTCATCATGAACAACAGGATATATCAATCTCCTGACGTCTATACCGTCCTTTCAAATCGACTGGTGTGATTTGTTTCTGCCCTACAAGCTCGTTGCGGTCTAAATCTGTTTTTTTTTAGTTGACGTCCATTTACTCGTTGCAGTCCTCGCTGGATATTCTGCGAAGTCGACGGCCTGATTATATTCCTCGGGACAGGATTCGTCTGGCCTATCGTTGACTCTGCAACGCCAGCCGATGATCTTAAGAAAAAAGCTGCTGGAGAAGAAAGCACCGACGCTGGTACCGAAAGTCGGGATGTATCAGAGGTTCCCGAAAGCAAGCCAAAGGTTCCTCAACGGTAAATTTCATCTTGTGTTAATTTCCTGGATCACAGCTAAACGAGTGTCTAGCCAGTCAAATAACATGCTTCTCATGAATGCAATGAGGGCCACCGCGTTACATTCTAAAACGGCATTCTCAACAAGCATTTTGGAAACCATTCCGGCTGTACCGGAGACTCCGTCTGCTCAAGGTGCTCGGAATCCGTCGACTCCCGCCCCTCCTCCAGCAGCGAAAACTCCGACGACTCAAGTGTCGCAAGAGCCACCTTCGCGAGCGTTACCCGGCGCAGGCAAGAAGAAACGAAAACGTACGCACAGCTCTGGTCATCGAGCTAATTGATCAAGCCGTACCTTTGCAGGAACTCTCGTCGCGCCAACAGTTTAGTTTCGCTCCCGTTGACGGTCAAATGCAGTGTATATTCTTTGCCCAAAATATTACATCGCCCTCCCCCCAGTTATCTTCCCGTTAGCCAGCCCAGTGGAGATTTAAGGTTTCCACCTCGCGATCCCGCGCCGCCCACACCAATACCGAGGGAGAGCGGATTTGCGGACGCAAAGGATTCCTTTCGTAACTTGGCTGAAAGTTGTACTAGTGATTTTGTCGAGATGAGAAGTAGATTAGGTCGTGGGGGAATAAACGACACCTGAATTGTCTATTTCTTCAACGTTGGTTTCAAGGACCTAATCCTCCTTGTATAATTTCTGCGAGGATGTGATGCACCTTTATGAGTGTAAATTATCATTCTTGAGGATCATTTCACAAGAGATACCTCGTCGAACTGGAACACGAGGTCCAGTTCACAAACATTCTCGAAAGCTCGGTCAAGCGACTCGACAAACACCTGTGGTGAATGACTCGAAATTGAACTGCGACCATGGCGGACATGCGCACCTGAATCAGGTCCAGGATGCCCAGCTCGCTCTCTGCGCCGTCCACTACGAACACAAAGTAGAGCGTCGCATAGCTGCGGTACCACCACTCGCCACCGCTCATCTTCCTCTCCTTTCGGCCCCAGGAAGGCCTCGAGCTCCGGAGCATCCAGGAAGTTGCATAGACTTGCCGGTCGCGAGCATATAAGAGAGAATATCTTTGGGAATGAGGGTTTGCGAGGATTGGTGAAGGGGTGTGTAGAACTTGGTTAGGCGAGCGACACCAGAGGTGTTAACTAGAAGGACTTTCAGATCCTTGGCCAGGACGATGAGTATAGACGTTACAGATGAGGCACAGCGTGAATCATTAAGTATACATGTAGCAGGAGGTCGGCGCGGTGGTGGTCGAAGCAAGTTCTGACTTCGGCAATGACGCGGGTTACATAATTCGTGCTAACGACTGAAAAAAATCAGGCAGAATCTCTGGGGAGCTGCCAGCCAGGCTGTAATCTACCCGCAAGCGTAGCTAACAGGTCCAGATAACCCCGCCTGACTCTTGAAACTTTCCAAAAGTTTTTAATCAAGTTGTAATCCATCGTTTCTTCGCCTTCGTCGTCTTCGTCTCCCGTCGTCATCTCCTTGCAGCGCCGCGCGCAATTCGTTATCCATTCGCTGCGTCGATGTCCTCCGATTCCTCGGGAATTGGCGGTGCTTTACCTTTGCCTTTGTCCAGGTTTCTGGGGTCCGGGGGCGGCTTTCGCGGACGCAGACTTGGCTTTGGTTGGACGCGAACGAGCAAGCTCTGCGTCCATTGCGACCATGACCGCCTCGAAGGAATCCAGATCGGGATTGACGTTCGGGCGTGGTCCTGGTTCTGGGACCCTGGGTTGCGAAGCCGTCTCTGACGTTGGTATGGACTCTTTCTTTGGGCTGTTCGTTGTTTCGGAGGTCCAGTCGGAACCGTGATATTGAGAGGAACGAACGCTGGAAGCGAGATATGTGAGATTGGTGGCATTCTGGAAGGGAAGGACTCACCGCCCCGGCTCTTCCTGTCTCGCAAAATTTCGCCCCACTGGTCGTCAGAAATACCCAGTGCTTGACGAGAAAATTCAAGAAATTCATCCTCCTCTTCGCCCATGTCACCTCAATGTCGCCAACAACCTGGGGCCGGTCATCCTCTTCTTCGTCCTCGACTTCCTCTTCCTCGTCTGTCTCGTCGTCCGAATCGACTCCATCATATCTATCCTCGTGGAATAATGGGTTGTCGAATCGGCTTGGAGCGAGGCTCCGTGGGTGCGGATGGTTTATATCCTCGACCTCTTCCACAACGTCTGTTTCGATCGTCGTCGGCGCAACCTTCTGCGAGTTGGCATGAAAAGAGGCCGGCATCTGACCGTATTCAGACGGTTCGAGGCCTGGTACCAATTTGTCGAGAGCAGCCTGCCGAGCCGCAGGGTTTTCTTCTTCGGAATCGGACTCCGTCATAGGTTCATCGCTGAAGTCTTCATCCTCCGATAGCTCCTCGCTTAGGAGTGGTCAGCACGAGCGTTGGGGTAAGAATAAGAAACCTACTCTTCGAATCTCGCGCCGTCCAAGTCTCCTTCTCCTTCGACAAATTCTTCAACTTTGGAGGCGAGATTTTGCAGTCTAGAGGCCTGCTCCGAAGCCAGACGATCTTCGGCAGATTTTTCCTCGTTCGGGTCGACTTCCATGGCATCTTGCTGTCTGGAGGTCCCCATAGTCGTCTCCAACATGTTTTCAAAGTCTTTAGCGTCAACATTAAGCCACTGATCGCTGTCTTCGTCAACATTTGTCGACGGGAGACCATCGGCCGGAATTTGTGAGATCGCAGCAGTGACCAGCGACGCGAATGAGGGACGCGTAGCATCACTTGAATGGGGTTCAATAAAGTGAACCAAACTCGAGAGAACGTACTCACTCTTCTCGTTGAGTCGCCAAAAATGTTGTAGCGGCCTTGTCCTCGAGCTTGCCCCAAAGCTGAGACCCTTCGACCTCTCCTCGGAAATAATCTACCGAGATGAGATTTTGGATATATTTTATGTACTGTGGGTTTCTTCGCAGTGCATCCTTTTTGGCTTCGACCTATATTGGCGTTATGGTCTACCGATCTAGGAACCGGGTGAATAACTTACAGACGACTGCAATGATTCCGGGCTGTTGCTGGACGGATCTATTTTACCCTTGCTTTCTTGGAACAGCATTTCAAAGCCGACAGCCTGAAAGATATGAGGCGAGCGCGGGATCGAAATAGAAGGACGCACGATTTTCATACCAACATCCCGCCATCTCCACTGATCCGACCCTTCGTTGGCTTTCCACTGGCCGAATACTTTCGGTGGGAAGAACTTCTGGCCAAGCAAACTGCGCATATGCCGTCCTCGTCATTTTGACGGTACTGAGAACGCTAGGCTCTGGAGGGAAACGCGCCATGCGATGGGCGGCCTGGAGAAAAGTTAAATTGAGACAGATCGAGTACTTCAAACTCTTACTCGAAGTTGAATCGCGTCTCTAGTGTAAAACGTCTCGACAGGTTTTTGGACCAGAGATGGGTCGGCAGCTAAAGCTCGAGCGATATCCAGGGGAATGTATACCTTTGTGGCGTGAACATGGTTTTTCGCGGCAGCAGGGTATCTGAGTAAATGGTTAACGCGCCGAGAGAGCAAAACATCTAATTTCAAGCCCACCCATTCGTCCGCGCCAGACGGCATTTTGGACGGCGACGGAAGCAAGCGTGTCAACCGACAGGTCCCGAAGAATCTTCAACGAATCCTCAACGGCGATAAAGTCTTCCTCGTCGTTCTCGCCCTCGTCGTCGCTGTCGTTCTTTCCGGGCAGCTTGCGACGTTGTCGCTTTCTAGACGGCGGAGAAAACATGTGAGAGAGGGATAATATGCAGCTGGGAGCCGTAGATCCAGACCTGCCGACGGAATAAATTGAGGGGACGACTTCAAGCAAGGAGACGGCGCACCCTGTTCTCAGAATTAGTGGGGGTCACCCATGTCGGGAGCGCATCTGCTGCCTCGATGAGCAAAAATTCTCCGTCCGAGTCAAATACACTACTCTTAATTTAGTTGGTTCAAACACACCGAAAGTCGGCCGCGTACCTGATTGCCATGTCCCATTTCGAACTGACCTGCTTCAGCAGCCAGACGGTACACCATTCATCGTCGACGCAGTCCCCGACGCGCATTCTGCCTTCGAGAAAAATATTCCTGCGAGTCTGGCCGCGAAGCAACCTTCAGCTCGAATGCATCACGGTGCCAAAGAAAATCGGGGAGCAGGAGGTCGACCCAGGCAGAGATGCACGCGGCAAAGGAGGTGACGGATGCCTTGTCCGCAGATCTGGGTGCGGGATAGAGGGCGTACTGGAGGGTGTCCTCGGAAATTGCAGGTGTTCGATTGAAAATGTCCATTTCGAATCAAGATGGGTTACGAGTATTTTTGATGCAATCAAAAATCTCGTCTTTTACCAAACAAATGGGGGGGTCTGAGACCGAAGTTTTTTCCATTGTCGCATGAAAACAAAGGAAAGCTCAATAGTGGCTGTGTTCAATGGCAATTAGTGGCTGTGTTTAAGTTGGTTTCACCGTGTTACCCCCTTAGTGTCTGTCCTTTTTGTTTACATTCCGGGTAAATAGTATCCGAGTGCCGCAGCTTGTCTTCGCTTGGGTCGCGGGCATGCTTGCCGAGTAGCGCAAGAAAATGCACCGGGAGTTCTGGCGACTTGCCTCACTCGGACCCCTTGAATCTATCAAGCCACGCGTGCCCGCCTTCTTGGTCGCCATCGGTGAACCTAACGCGCAGATGTAAGTCTTGTTTATTAGCTTTCAATATCCTCCTTCCTGAATCCTTGCAGCCTTCCCCTTAAAGACCACGACTACGCCTTTTCGTAGTCCATTCGCGCACTCGCGCGTCCATTCATTTCTTGAACCTTCACCCGTATCCTGTATAAAAATCAGCGCGCCGATTTCGGCTGTACTATGCCGTACCAATTCTTGAACCTTGTAGCATATCCTGTATAATAGTTAGCGCGCCGATTTTGGCTGTACTATACCGTACCTATTTCTTGGACCTCGTAGCATATCCTGTATAATAGTTAACGCGCCGATTTCGGCTGTAGTAGAGGGAACTACCTTAGGACGTTCGGATACTTGGCTCTGTACCCTACGCATCTCCCTTTATTAGTTGTATCCCCATGTCCGTACTTAGTGTTTCATAAATATCTGTTCTAGAATGACTACTCCTCCGGCAACATAACGAGAACCAATCGCAGGAACGTGCGTGCTTTCAACACAAAACTCAGGGTAAGCATAAGTACTTTACTTCCGCAGCGAGAGAGTCAGATTACGACCGGGTAGTCGCCTTCGATTTTCGGAGGGTTGGGGGCGCCGCCCAAAAAAAAAAAACCCCTGGTACCTTGTCTCCTCGCGACGCCGCTTTTTTTTTCGCAGGGCGGAAAAGTCACAGTGACGTACTGCAATGACTCGCGGGAAAGAAAAACCCAAAATACGAGGACTGCCGGGCACCGCCACGGCCCATACCCCCAAGTTGTTTGCCGCAGCCAAACAACTCCGTTTCCTTCTTGGCCATGACCAGCACCTCCTTCAAGAACCGCAATCTGCTCGCGGTCATTGGCGATGAGGTACCCGCGGGCCCGTGCAAGTGTATCCTCGCTGACCTCCAAAGGACTCGATCACTCGGTCTGCTCCTCGCGGGCATCGGCCACATAAATGAGAACCAGAAGAAGAACTTTCTGGTCGTGGATGCGAGTGCGTCTGTTCATCGTCCGCTTCGACGGCTTTTAAACCCTCCGAAGAGACCCAGGTGTCGACAATAGAGGCCGCATTCCAGGATTTCACGGAGAGGAAGGATATTGCCATCCTGCTAATTAACCAGCATGTCAGTGATTGCGTTCTACTACTGCGGACTCGGCTTGAACGCAGCTTTAGATTGCGGAGAAGATCAGACCGACGGTGGACCGCTACCAGCAGGCCTTCCCTGCCCTCCTCGAAATCCGTCGAAAGACCATCCATATGGTAACTCCGTCCTCGACCCCTGTTCGCAATTCTGACCTTTGGAAACAGACCCGTCCAAAGATTCAGTGCTCAAGCGTGTACAGAAGCTCTTTGGAGAGTAGTTCAATTGCATTAGACGCGACTTATTTGCATCGACATATTGTACTAGTAATACATTCCACGACCCCAATGGAATCGCAGGTTTAAAAGTATACATTGCGAGGTTACGAATTCCAACGCATGACTGGCTCGTTGTCGCGAACCCCCGGCGCTCGTTCGACAAACACCCGGACCGAGTTCCGGGCTCGTGAATCTGAAGCAAGTTAGGATATTCATCTCGAGACGTTGCGGACATACAGGGCAGTTCGACAATGAGATAGCGAAGAACAAAGTCTCCTTGATTATTCTACCAAAAGGTAATAAGCTCGGTCGGCACAAATAGCGCACTAGACGTACTTTGACGAAATTTGCGTGAACTTCGCCTTCGCTAAAGGTTCGCCCGTCATCCTCTGGACGGGATTCCACAGATGTTCGCGGCCCCCGCAGTGAGGAAAACATGCCCATGAATCCACCAGATTCTTCCTTCTTTTCCGGATTCTTCGTATCGAGTATGCCCATATCTGCCGGTGGTGGTGGAGACGGCGCGCCACTCAGAAACTTGAAGGCATCTTTTGACCGATCCCATGCAACTGAAGCGCGATCCTGGGTCCAGGTTAAAAAGTCGTCCATTGAGATCTCGGTTAACAGAGAGAGCTTGTTCTTGCGTCCAGCCCGATATGGACTCGGAGAAGGAAGCCTTTTTGGGTTCACTCTGGATGTAGAAGTTCAAAAACATGTGTTCTCGACCAGTCGCGTCGATGCGGATGGACGAAGATACATGTCGATTGCGGTGTCTTGGTCGGACAGCTGTCGGCGGGTCAAGATGAAACCGGGAGGTCCGTCGAGATATTTTGCCAGCTACAGAGTTCTGTGTTAAGTGGGCCGGAATTCACAGGGAGCACGAACCCGCGGTGAAGCTTTGATGCGCTCGCAGGCGTCGTCGTACAGCACAGTAGGTGAATTTTTTGAGAAGAGCTCGGTGGTCAAGCAATAAATTAAGACGGCTGATAACCCTGCGCCAACCAAAATCACACTTAGGTTTGTGGTTCGGGCGGTTGTGCGTTTTACTGCGGCGTTGAGCCGGAGGATAAAAAGTGGTACGAGTGCGTTTACCTTTGCCTGCCGTGCTCAGCTCGGACCACTTTGGTATCTTCTCTCCCGATTGAACCGCGGGCTGGCCGAGTCCGAGTCCAAGCTGGAAGGGACCCTTGTCCTGCTTTGAGTTCTGGTCGAGGGACTGAGAAAGAATGAGGGTCCGGGTTTAAGAGTCGCGTATCTGCGCGCATGGCAGAGAGTTCTAGCCCAAAGACGCGGAGAACATGGGAGAGGAACGAGAAAAAGCCATCGGCCGAGGGTGTTGCCAAACAGGCAAAGCGAATCCACTTTTACTTACGACAATTGGTCAACAACGACTGTAGCCCCAGTCCGTTAGTCAAAGTCGTTCCTTTCATTCGCTTCCAGAACCTAACTCTATCGTGTCCGGTAGGTTCCCTTCGCCGCGATGCCCTCTTTCTTGTCCAGGTTTTTGGACGCAAGAAGGAAGACACCAACAAGGATGCTCGTCCCCGCAACGTCCTCCCTCTGACGCATCTTTGTTGGACGGCAAGTTCGAGGCAATCACCGGACACCAACTCTCCCACCACCCCCGCGCTTCGGACCTGCCCGATCCAGCTGCGAATGACAAGGAAAAGGACAAGGACGGCTTCGGCTTATTCAAGTCCAAGTCCAACCGTACATCCCCTGCCGTCACTCCGGGTGATCACTCTGTGGCGCAAGCGCAAAACAAGAGGGACTATCATCTGTCGCTCAACCTCCCGGGGCCGAAGGAGGAAGCTTCACGTGCCCTGGGTGTCGTCTTTGAGGCCGACCCCGATGGGCAGATTTTGCTACCCGAGTCGGTCATTGCGGAGCGCAGGTTGAGTCCATTGGAGGCATTCCTCCTCGTCCAGACATGCGCTCAGACCATTAATGCCCATGGTGCGACTCCTACCCGTCTTGACCACCATGACAACTCAATTTTTTTTGTAGGACTGGAGACCCTCGGTATCATGATACCACATTGGTATTCGGCATCTCCCCAGGTTCAACGAAAACTTATATCGCTCTTTATTCAATCGTTAGCTCTCAAAAGCCCGATTACCACCCTCTCTCCCACCGCTTCCTCCCCTGTATCGGCTTTCGAGTCGGAAATTAGCGCCACTCGTTCCCCACATGACGTTGCCGCCGTTCTGCGATGGGGTCTCCGCCATCTTCAACTCGACAGCGCGTCTTTCGG
>JARJCM010000743.1:0-24628 GCA_029233265.1 Mycena alexandri | reverse complement strand
TTGTAATACATCATCCCAGGTGCCGCAAAACTACACGGCGGTGACATTAAGCTTGGTCGGCTTGCATTTCTCGTGCGTGCCGTTTCAATCAATCGAAAAATGCTGAAATTTTCGAAGGGCTTTGTTGAAGTCCTCGGAAGAGGAAGCGTCGAGGCAGTAGTCGATGTGATACGGTCATGTCTACCATCCGATGTTCTCAGCTCCACGAACGAATCGAGGGTCTTAGTCCGGCTCGTTGAAACTTTAACTAACGGGTTTACCTCAACCAGGTGCGCTTCCTTGCTCAATTCTTCCAGGCAGAGCTCCTCAAACCTGTCTCAGCTTCTCAAAACAAGTGCAAGATGAAATAGCTCATCTTCAAGGTCGATTATCGGCAGCTCTCACCTCCCGTGCCGAAGATACCGGGGTGATCTCTGGAAGCGAAGAGCTTATGAACCTATGGGTCCATGCTCTTTCGCTGGGACGGTGGCTGAAAATCAGTGGTGAATCGCTTCCATTCATTTCAGCTATAGATTATGAATCCAACTCGCTCCAGGGGACCCGCTGCCTCTTCTTGGGCGACAACTGTGCTCGTATGCCGTTTCCGCGGCTTCCCATGATGAACTGGTTCGGACTCGCATTGCCGCGTTTGCCATATTAGCCGAAGAATTGCATTTGACGCTGGACGGCGACCGTCTTTCACAGCTTGATATAATTCTAGCCACCTATGTTTCGTTTACCCGCTCAATTGGACATGGTAAGGCTTGTTGCAAGAGTATCACTATGTTCTCACGGGTCGCAGATCAAAAGCTCGACCAACGACTTTCGCAGACATGCACCACTCTGCCTGTGTCGGAATTTTCCCACGTTCTAGATCTCACATTGGAGTGCTTGTCGGATGCGGCGTGTTCGGCCCATAACATGCCTCACTTGGTACAATCTAGCGGCTTTGCTTTTGTCGGAACATCCGCCTGGTATGCCTAATATTACTGTTTCTCCCCACTACGGCTGACAGCTCACCAGGCACTCTGAAGCACACCCAAAAATTCCTCACAAACTGTTTAAATCTGTTTGCGGGTCGTTCTGAATTCACTAATGGACCGCTACTTTTGCGATTGGAGGTTCTACGTCTTCTTCGACAACAATGTGCTGATAGTGTGAGCATGAAACTTACTTCACGCACTACTCCATTGACCCCCTTCTTATATAGCCTGCGTCGTTACGGAGCCTCGATATCGGCTGCTTATGGTCGTTACTGTCCCAAATTTCTCACCAAGTCGAAGCCCCACGACAAAGAAACCTCGACTGCTGTTTTCCACGAGATTACCGTCATCGTTGGCTCTTTGATTAGACTTCGCCGCGATCTTGTTGCTCTAACGCTGCCCAATCTGGGCCTGGTCCTGCAGCAATTGATCGCCACAATCCGGAGGCCCCGTCCACAGCTGGGAGCTAAACAAACCGCCCTAGTGACTGACACCCTTCCCCTTTGGCTCAACTCGGCATTCCCTGTCGGCCCGGAAGAGGGCAAGGCTCTTGCACGTCTCCTGGAGACCCTCACCACCAAGACCACCATCAGGTCCAATTCCTCTACTACGGACGCGCAACGTGCGGAATCCCTCGCGCGGCCGTTCTCAAAACACGCCGTATACATCATCAAAGCGTACATTGACGCGATGAATGATCCGTTGTGCATATTGCCCTCTGAGCTACGGAAGGAGCTCCGACCTGGTCTTTTTGCTCTGTGCAATATGGTGAACGACCACAATCGGGATGCCATGATGGTATCCGCTCTGGACGCCGGTGGTAAAACGATCATGAAGAATCTGTGGACAGAATACGAGAAGCAGAAATACGTTGGGAAAGGATAACATGTCTATGTGCCATGTTCTATCTAGGCGGTCTTCTTCGGTACCCGGCGGACGTATATGTCTTTATTCTGGCTTCCGTTTGTAGTTGACTCGGGCTTCACGAAGCCAGCCGCTTTCTCTCTTCTGCCAGTTGGCGAACCAAAGACAAAAAGTCCGCTACCGCTGATTCGGACGTTGTATGTGAACCACGAGCCTAGAACCCCCGAGGACGAGAGGTTCGGGGAGGTCGCTCGCGCGATCCGCGATTTCGTCGTAGGTAACACCGACTGAGGACGGGTCGTAGAAAATCTATCGGGCCAAGTCAAGTGGAGGAAAGAACGACAAAGGAAACAGACCATGCAAGTTTCCGCTTTACTGGTGATTTCAACGCCAATTTCCTCGAGTCCTGCTTCTAGTCTTCTGGCGAGATCATGCACATGGGGAAGCAGCGGGAAGTTGTACGTGAGCGCATAAGCTGCCGAGGCCGCCAAAATACCGGTTTGGCGCATACCTCCTCCGAAGAGTTTCCTGATCCAGCGGGCTTTCGCTATGAAGGCAGTAGATCCGACAAGGCAAGAGCCAATCGGAGCACCTTTATTCAAAATCCTTGAGTATATGCTCGAGAAGGCGGGAAATCACAAACCCAAACCCTTGCTGAAGCAGAGACTAACAGAATCGGCCGGGTCGCACAACTCCTTCAACGAAGTCTGGGTTTCTGCAGCGACGTGCCAAATTCTGGCACCATCGAGATGCAGCTTTTTGCCGTGGGAGTGGACATAGTCCGAGATGGCGATGATCTCTTCCTGGGGGAAAATCGTACCGTTGAGGGTATTCTCTAGAGCGACGACTTCTGTGGGAGCACTTGAAAATTTTAGTGGATCGATAATCGCAGGATATTGGTCAATACAAATGTGTGTCCGTCCCCAGAATCATGTTCTGGGTAACATCGTTCAAGGTGAGGTGGTGGCCTGAAGTTCGCGTTATCACGGACATTCCTTGCTCAAGAAATTGAAGTTACCATTAGACGGGATAAGCGCCGTAACTGCAGCGCCAGAGTGGAAGGCTGCGCCTCCAGCCTCGTATCTATAGCAATCAAGTTTAACCGCAAAGAGGACGACACGGTCTTACTTGTGTATGTGCGCACGATGGTCGCAAAGAACAGAATACGGAGGTTGGAGGAGATGCGATCGAAGAGCAATCTGATTCGACGCCGTACCGGACGGCACGAATAAACCTGCCTCTTTCCCCGTCAGCTGTGCCATGTGCACCTCTAACGCTTTCGTGGAGGGCTCTGAAGGAAATCGATGGTCTGAAGGAAATCATAATGAACAGTCCTACCGAAATAGACATCGTCTCCAATGGTGGACAGGGTCGCGTATTCATACATTTCCTTCGTCGGAACTTGCAAAAAAATCTCAATTAGTTATCCTCATACGGCTCACGTCGAACAGGTTTAACTGCTCGAAACGCTAAGCCCGAGTCTAGGAGAAATATGAGAGACCTGTTATAGTGTCCGCTACATTCTCTTGGTTTGAAAGAGGATCGTTATCTCGGCACTTCTTGACTCACAAATGAAAGTACGAGCAATCTCCTTCCGTTTCGCAGCGTTGTCGTCGACATGGGTCTTGGAGAGGATATCGAGCTTGACTTGTTGTGCGATGCTAGCGAAGGAAGCCATTTCTATGCAGTGGGGGAGGGAGAACTTGAAGCTGCGGGAAGATTTCAAACGCAGAGAAGATACTCGCTGCATGGGGCAACTCCTATTTTGGATCCGGACCGGACACCCGGACCGTATCACGTAAAACGGCCAAATCAGGCTGTGTCTTTTCTCTTCACCACGTCTCAACTCTTTTCGCTATATGGGCAACGTATGTCCTTCCCACTCTCTGCGTTCGTGGCGTAGTAATCCAGTTCTAGGGTGCGAAAGCTGCTCAGAAGCGCGAGCGCAATGCTGACAAGGGGGCCGCCAAGGGCTCAAAGAGTCAGGCCAAGGTCCAGCGCGATTCTTTCTGTTACTTTTATAACGGTGCTCAAGGTTCCGGCAGGTTAATGAAGCCGCGAAGAGCATTATATGTGCTACGTGCAAGCAAACTTTCGTTCGTTCGCCGATATTTTTTTCGCATAAGGCTGACCTTCAAACCAGCTAATTACCACTCGCGCTCCAGCGTCAGTCGTTCTCTTCGCAACCATTTTTGCCCCCATTCTGACGGCGTCACAGGCTTGAAGAACACGCGCAGAACAAGCATTCCAAAACCATGGCAGAATGCTTCCCTGGTGCCAAATAACGAGCCCCACCTCTAGACGTTCGTATTCCGGGTTTGCAGCATCACTATCATCCACTTGTATTATGAGTAGAAGTTTTGCGAAGAATGCTATCTCGCAATGGTCGTGTATTGCCGTCGTCTAAGGGAGCAAGTAATCGTACTTTTGAGGGCGACGCTCTCTAGCGCTGCTGTCCTTCGCCTCTGACTTTGAGTTTGTCCCCAACCTTGCCATACACTTCGTGGTATTTCGCGACGCATCTATCAATGCAGACAGTTTCGCCTTTGCTGAGGTCGGCCTCTGCGTACCGAGCGATACACTTGTTCTGACATGAACTGAAGCAAAAACAATGAGTAAATTTTGGCCGGTCGGGCGACCACGACTGACGAAACCATCCGGTTGAAGAGGTCTGTAACGGTATCCATTCTGAACCAATTAGACCGCGGAAGATCTGCAAGGGAACAAGGCTGACTCTGTCATCGCCATTTCCAGTCTTTCATGGTTAAGGCCACCCGAATTGCTGCTCCCGCCGCCTCCGAATAGACTGGACATTTTTTTGAGATGGAGGTTTGTTTTGTGATCGACACCTTCGCTTAGAGTCACACTGGTGACTGTCACAAATTTTTGCTTCAAAATTCGATGTCGGACGCGACGACGCTCGCTCTCCACCGCTGCAGGTTTGTTGACTTCAATCCATCACCAATAACAGCCCTCGCGTTCCCTCCCCTTCCCCTTCCTTCTCCAAACCAAAAACCATCGACTTTTGGCAAACAGCCTGTGCGGTTCGGGACTCTTGCAGTCGGCCACGCCAATGGAAACATAGATTTATGCGAATGGACCGGGGCTGAGGGTGATTTACGATCATCGCAAGCATGGGCTATCAGAACGGTAACCACCCCGCATTCATGACCGTCAACTATCCTAATAATTAGATGCAAGACTCTCGCTGGACCATATCCTTCCAAAGTGGATTCTCTCGCCTTCGCCATTCGTCATCCTGGCGACTTAAATACGGAAGCTGTTCCATCGTGCTCTGAACTACGTCTGTTTTCTTCAGGCGGAGGCAGTGAACTGCTCGAATGGGACATGGATCGGGGTTGCGTCCGGGTAGGAAAACATATCTCGCGTTTTTCTAGCTGGTCTTATAATTTATGCACAGCGGACCATTAGCTCTGAAGGCGGTTCCATCTGGTCCATGTCCGTGAACCCTGCGTCAAATTTACTCGCCCTTGGATGCGAAGACGGAACTGTGCGGCTACTGTCTTTAGCAAACGACACTTTAACACAATTCCGTCGATTCGATCGCGTCAAATGTCGCGTTCTGAGCATTGCTTGGGGTCCTCCCCGTCCGCGACAGACCTCCGCCAAGAAAACGTCCGACGATTCAAGCGACGACGAGGAGGATGACTGGTCAGATACCTGGTTGGTTACTGGAGGTTCTGACAGCAGCCTCCGGAAATGGGATGTTGCATCCGGCCGAGCACTTGATCGCATGGGAACAGACAAAATCGTCGGTGAGCGAACATTGGTCTGGTCCGTTGGTGTTTTAGGGTTCGTTTCAAGCCTTTCCCTCTCTCCTTTTTTTTTTTTTGGTATTAAATGGCTGCAGAGACGGTACAATCGTGTCCGGTGATTCCCTCGGCATGGTCAAGTTTTGGGACTCCCGGACTTGCACACAACTCCAGAGTTTTCAAGCTCACGGAGCAGATGTCCTATGTTTAACGGTTGACCCCGTGAGTTTATCGCTCCTCCTCCATACTTTAATTGATGATAAATCACAGACTGGGACCGCAGTTTACACTTCTGGCGTCGATCAAAAAATAACGCAATTCTGCTTTGTGAAAATATCAGGTGGAGAAAAGGCGAACGCTCGCCGATGGATACAGACCTCTTCCCGTCGCATGCACTCCCATGACGTGCGGGCGCTCGCGATCTGGCCTCCGTACACTCCCCTGCCGCCATCTCACAGACGTCAATTTCCTGTGGACGTCGCGCCGATTCTAGCATCCGGTGGTCTCGACATGTCGGTTGTCGTCACCCCTGCTGCTCTTCCGACGAATACAATTGTAAAAATCGTGAATCCGATCTCCACCAGTATACATTCTACGTTCGAAGATTCGTACCATCGCCGGCTCGCCTATTCCTCCGGGCCTTCGTCGACGTCTGCTGTGAAAGTTGCGCGTCAGGCTCGGCTTGTATGTTGCGCGCGGGATGCGGGTCTCGGTATCTGGAGAATACTCAAGAAGCCTACCCCGGCAGAAGAGGAACCTGACGCGACAGATGATATAGACGCACCGGGATGGGAAAAGGTTCTGGATATGGAATTGAACGTCCATACCAACTTACTCGCGACTGCCATCTCCGACGACGGGCGATGGCTTGTCGTTTCTGATTTATACGAGTCCAAACTCTTCTCGCTATCTTCATCTGTAAGCATTTCTAAGGATTCTAATTTTTTGGACTAATTCATTTTTACTTCTTTAGCCCGACGGTACCATCAAGCCGAAACGTGTTAAAGAATTTTCTTCTCTTCTGAGCGCTCATTTACCGGCCAAGAGTACCTCAACAGGCGCCCTTGCCCTTCACTTCACCCCAGACTCGTCAAAACTCGTTATTTCGACGGCTGTCGGGTCGTATATCTTGATCGTTGACCTCGGGGACGAAAAACCTCGCGTGCTGCGGAGATTTGACCACCATCGGCACGGAAGTTCCATTCCCGGCGATCGGGTGGTGACAGGACGTGCTGGGGATGCGGAAAGTCCCGCTGAAGACGAGGAGTCGGAGAATGAGATGCCTTCGGTCCCCATCGCGACCTCCATTCTGCGATTAGACACGAGTTTCGACGGCCAGTGGCTAGCGTCGTCGGACAGTCATGCCCGTACCCACGTCTACAATTTGGATTCAATACAGGTAATCCATTTTCCCAGACAGGTTTCAACGACTGACTGTACTCCAGCACCACTGTGTCCTGCCTTCATTCCCCCAGGCCGCCCAAACCATCTCTTTCGACCCTAGTCGGAACAATATTCTTATATTGGTGTTCCCCGACAATAGCATCCAGCTATTCGATGTGGAAGGGAGGCAATTCCCCTCTTGGGCGAAGGACATCTGCAATCTCCCCAAAAAACTCACCCGCGCACACGACCATATCCTCGGCGTCGCGTTTGATCCAGCCATTGCTGTAACGTCGTTGAAGGCCGCCGACGCTGCCGTCCCGCGATATGCGCTGTTTTGGGGATCAACTTGGCTCTGCAAAATCCGGCTGGATGACTCTGGCAAGTCGGGCCAGAAAAAACGACGGCGCGAAGGCGACAAAATTGACCCAATGTCGGAGGACAATGTCAACTTCAAGATGGTTACCCGTTATCGACCAATTCTTCATGTCGATTTCTTAGCACCAGGAGAGCTCGTTGTTGTTGAGCGTCCGTTGGTTGACGTGCTCGCGACGTTACCGCCAGCATATTTCGTACACAAGTATGGCACGTCGTAAATATACAGTTCTATATTCTTCGTGGTGCTAAAGCTACATGATTTACAAAACAAGGGGTATAAGAAGGTCCTCTACTCAAGAGTGCGTCGCATGGCAGTGTCTCTATCCTGCTTACGGTCCTCCCTGAATCCGGATTCAGTATGAGTTGCACGGTAAGAACATGCATAATATACCTAGAATTTACAGTGCTCAAGTAGAGCGTCCAGAACACGCCGCATGTCGACTGGAATGGGACTCGATATGCCAGAGGCATGAATCTGAAATTTATAAATTGTAGGGCAGGCCAAACAGTCCAGTTTGTGGCTAGGGTCGGCATGAACAGATCACTGTATTTCTATAGAGTGATGCATTTAGTTTTCGAACGGAGGAACGAAAAGGGAATGAACGAAAGGGGAATACATTACCTGAGCTATTTGTTTTCTGGAACGGCCTTCCAGGATTCCCATGGAGCCTATGAAGGCGACGAGTCCGATGGGGGCCCTGCGCAATGGTTAGCTGTTGATGCGAGGCGTAAGGGCCGGCTTACATGACAATTTGGTCGGCGGCCACTCGTTTCGATAGAGCCTTTAGGCTGACTTTGCCTGTACCCTTGATTGCGCGCAAAGGGAACTGGCGTTCAAGGAATACGTTCCATCGGCCAATGAAAGGACCTACATGTCAAATTGTTAGATGCAAATAATGAGAGAGCTAGTAAGACCCACTAATGGAGGCGCCAAAGACAAAAAATCGCAGGGTACGTGTAGGATCATACGGAGCGCGCTCTTCGTGGGGTTGCCTCAACTACGAGAGAGTATAAGTGCTTGCGAGCCGTTTTCGCTCGAATACTCGCAATGTTGTGAGAAACTTGAGCGACAATGTCCCCGAGAGCGTTAAAGCAGCCGCCTGTGACACTGGAGTCCGTGTTAAGGTGCAGAACGCTGTTAGGCCCAGAAAGAAACGTACGCGAGCGTCGTATGTGGTCGAGTATCGAAGGAGGTTTGGTATGCGCGGGCGAGGGTAATGGCAGCCATAATTGTTGAAGATGTTGAACCTGTGTATGGCTCAAGTTTTTAAAGGCCCCCAGTCCGTGCAAGATGTATTCATAGGTGACGAGGCGTGGAGTCAAAAGAAAAGGAGCTATGTTTCGGCAACGCGCGGAGTGATCTTATCAATGCTCCATTTGTTTGGCGCCACAACAACGCGTCCTTTCTTCACTCATACCATTATGCACACCGCGTCTTTCACTTTTGTCTTCCTCGCCATTTTCTCTGCCTGCACCCTCGCGGCGCCAGTTCCTGCTGACGCGACTTCTGGGTCAGTTCGCACCCCTCGCTCGTCGCGGTCCATTCTGACGCCATTTTTCTTCAGAGCGGCCGGGATGGCGCCTGGGGGTTCCGTGTCCGACGAGCCTTCAGTAGTGTCTCTCTTCTCTGGTACGCTCGTTGTTTCGTTGCTCTAAGCGTTTTGTGTGTCAATGCTTTTCCCCCAGGCAACGCAGGCAATGGTGGAGAGGCTAATTCTGGCGCCGCGCTCGCAAAAGATTCCACGACAAACAACTCGCCAGGCAGCTCGAACGTTCTTGCAGGCTCTGGCAGCAGCAGTGGCAGATTCGGACACGACACCGGCCTCCTCGACATTCTCGGTATGCTCGCTCTTCACTCTCACTACGCGATTCGCTCAATCCACTCCTAGGCGGCATTAGCGGCGAGCGTACCGCTGATACCATCTTCTAGATTCAGTCCTCATTGCGCGCCCTCAGTTTGTATCATAGCTGCACATGTATCATCCTACACCATCGTTTGTACGAACAGAATTTCTATCCGCATTTTTATCTGTTATAGTAGGCGAAGTTTGCCTGTGACTCGATTTATAAGTTCTACCGGTGCAGGGCCAATAGCAAGGACTGTGCGAGTTCCCGGCTCTACTTGTGTTCGTCCCCTGCGAGTCCGTCAGAGAAGGTGCAAGGATAAACAGAAAACCACTAACGCGTCTTGTACAGAACGTGCACAAAGGTTGAGGATTTTTGCCTGTGTTTCAAGCTCCAATAATTGCTTTTCAGAGGTTGCTTTCAAGGCGATTTTTGCTTGCCCCGTACGCTCCCAGTGTTTAACCAACTACAAGAATGAGAAGCGACATAGAAGATAAATTTCCTTCTCGTACTTGTGGATTCCGCTTGACTAGCGTTTTATAGCAGGCCAAGGTCGCGTGTCTGCGAGAAGCGCGTCAAAAAGCTTGGACGCGACGGCGTAACCGTTTCACGCACCCGCACTGGGCTGATATTTTTCCTTGGCCACAGTGAGAATTATGGTGTGCTATTCGCTTTCACAACGCACCTGGAGTCATTTTCAGGTCGGTGCGGACAATCAGAACCTTTATTCTGTTAAAACAGCTTGGTGAGCGGATGGAAATACTGCACAAGTTTGCATGGCTCAAGGAGGCCGGCTTTTATCGAAGCGAGGTCTCCGTCGTCTAATTCGTGGTCATCTTCCTCGAATCGGTCCGAGTCGTTCGCAGGGAGTTGAGGGGTCGTAGAACGCCTTCCGACGAGGTAGCCGATGGCAATTGAGGTTACCGATAGAGCAAGAAGCGTCGCGGCTATGAAAGTCGGAAAAAAAGAGAAAGATATGGGTGCGAGACTGACCACGGGGCGCGATTGAAGATGAACCCTGCAACATTTGAACTCGAAATGACCGGGCCGGAGATCTGCGTGTTGTTTGGCTGGGGCGTTAGAACACAAACAGGTGTTGTCGTCACCGCTCAACGTGGAGTGCAAGACTTGTAAAAGGACCCAAATAGTGTCTTCCTCTGTAATCTCTTCCTCGACCTAGCTTCACAAATGGCTACTACTCAGGTATTTTATCCCTCTTTGTCCCATGAACCGCTCTGTCTCAGTGCTCATTTGCCGTCTCGCAGCATTATCTCTGGGCCTCTGGGCATTTCCTTCTATTGCTCTCCTCACTTCGGTATTTCATCGCGCGGATGATGTTCAAGAGTGTTTCTTCGTGGTGGTATAAGGGTCAGTTTTAACCTACTCATCACCTAACCCCACGTTTAATCCGCGTTCCAGCGAGTTTCACTGGTGCGCTGGTTAGCTACGCGATTGTCTGCCAGTAAGTCTTTCCGAGCGCTCTAGCCTTCTTCTTATCTACCTCTGCACCGTCTAGAAAATCTCTGGGGGTGCGTTCCGAGTCAATTTTCAGCGCGGCCTTGACTGATTAGTCCACGCCATACAGACTCCTCAGCCCAATGCCGCTTTCGTGAGGAGGGCAATGCTAGATGAGGTTGGCTTCTTCAATGTGTCATGCGAGCCCTATGATTAATTTCTCTTCAGAATGTACAATACTTCCTCCTCGCCTTTTTCTGGTGGTCATCCAAGCCCATTGCCAGTAAATGTCGCGTTCTCCGCGTGAATCGCTCATGTGTTAAACCTTCATTTCAGTGACTTTACTCCCCTACGCCATCTTCTCTCTTTTCCACGCCCTCACGTTCACTCGCACCACGTTGATGCCTCAGTTCCTTGCCCCCGGTCCTCCTGCGTCCGCCGGTGGTCCCCCGACTCCTCACCCGCTTGCGAAGAGACTCCAGGCCTGGGTGAAAGGTTTGTGATATCGGTCTTTGATTCGGGTCCCTCGTCTGACGTGGCATCAGCCAACTATGACAGTGCCATGAAAGTCGTCGCCTACACCGAACTGGTTATCTTCGTCCGCGTCCTTCTTGGAGCCATCACTTTCCAGAACTCCCTCCTTTCTCCCATCATTTTCGCCCATTTCGTGCGCCAGCGCTACTACCAGTCCGCATTCACTCGTGAAGCTATTGGCGCCACCACCGCGCGTATCGACGGCTTTGCGCGTAAACCGGGCAACCCTCCCATCGTCGCGCAGATTTGGGACAAGGTTCAGATGCTTATTGGGCGCTGGGTCGGATCCACTTTGACCGCGAACGCGCCTGCGGCTGGTGCTGCCGGAGCTGCGCCGCGAAGATAATGAAGAATTGTTGCTGAATGGACAATTTTCGCTCAAGGCGCCTGTTTAGATTGACTTGTCATCGATTCGCGGTTCAATGCTATTCTTTCCAAATGATGTCAATGTGTATGACGCGCTGACGCAGTTTGTGGAGTCCCTTTTTTTCTATTTAACTGCAGTTGCTTGAATTCACAAGTCCAAACCGCCTAGCATGCCTACCACCATTGCGTCCTCATTCTCAGACTTTCTGAACGCTGTCACCGGCGTCTTCTTCTCACTAATCAACTCGGTCCTCGCCGTCTTCCAAGCAATCATCATCCTTGGAAAAGATATCATCGCCAGTGTCGTTCACTTGGCACAGAGCTTAGTTTCCCTTGCTCTGGGGCTGCTTCAAGGCGCGTATGGCTTCATTGCTGGTATGCATTCTTCTTCGTCGCGTCCTGCAGTATTTTTTAATTGGGGAATTAGCCAACCTCTTGGCAGTGGTAGTACTCGGCGGAGGATATTACCTCTATACGACAAGAAACACGAACGGGAGAGTCAAGAAGAAGGCGTAGTTGAAATGATTTTCTGTACGAATATATTCTGCGAGTTCGGGACTTGAACGTGTTTTCGGATCAAAGTCAGCAAACATGTACAAAAAGGTGGGACATTCTTCGCTCTTGAGTTGATGTCTCGAATCCCGATTCCTGCCTCGCACTCGTCTCCCCGCAATTTCTCTTCTTCTTCTCCCATTCCCCCCCAAGTATTTCCCCCGGATCACTCTCGAACTGGGTCCATGTCAACCTTATCCAGTCAGGCTTTCCCTGGCTCGTCCGTATCGGACACGCGCAAGAAGCAGTCCATGAAAGATGAGGTAGGCATACGGACCATTCATATCCACCCCGACGCGCTTTTCAAGTCTACCATCTAACCACCGTGGGGTCCCAGGCCATTCGGAAAAAAATCGAGTCCAAACTTTCGCGAACGCGCACTATTTCTACGACCAACAGCATGCGGAACAATAAGCGCGGCAGCAAGATTGCGGCGGCCAAGGGCACGGTCGCTGCTTTGCGGCCCAGCCCCGCTCTCACCGTCCCCGAAAATATTACGGTTTCCGAAGCGAGTCAGTTGTGTGCTGCCAAACGAACCGACTGCGTTCTTGTGGTTGATGACGAGGAGGGCCTCAGTGGGATCTTCACTGCTAAGGACATGGCTTATCGTGTATGTACACAGAATCTTTGTCTCGTTGGCGCGTATTCATTAGCATTGCCAGGTCACCGCCGATGGGCTCGATCCGCATACGACTCCGGTGCACCAAATAATGACAAGAAACCCTATGGTCACCCGGGACACCACTAGCGCGACCGAGGCCTTGCAGTTGATGGTTTCAAAACATTTCAGGCACTTGGTACGACTAAGCTTTACCTTCGAATTTTATTCTCAATATTAATTCCATTCAGCCTGTCTGCAATGAAGAGGGAAATGTGGTCGGTCTGCTGGACATTACCAAAGTCTTCCACGAAGCTCTAGGCAAGGTTGAACGCAGTTCTGCCGCGTCGGAACAATTATTTGCTGCAATGGCTGGTGTGCAGTCGGAACTCGGTTCGGCTGGATCCAACCCCCAGGCCGCGGCAATGCTTGCATGGGCAGAAAAGCTCCGCGAGAAGACCGCGCTTCCTGATCTCACTACTGTCATGGATGTGCGCTCGCACCCGGCCACTGTTAATCCAAAGACGACAGTACGTGAAGCCGCGCGTCTCATGAAAGAGCGGAGGACCACTGCAGTCTGCGTGATGGAGACCGTTCACCCGCCCAGCCCTGGCGGCCCTTCGGAGAAGATTGCAGGAATCTTCACCAGCAAGGACGTCGTATTGCGAGTGATTGCCGCAGGACTCGACGCCGGAAAGTGCAGCGTTGTCCGAGTTATGACCCCGCACCCGGACACGGCTCCTCCGACAATGAGTGTTCACGACGCACTAAAGAAGATGCACAGTAAGAGCGCTGCGTCCGTTCTCGATATCCTCGAGTTGATATAATTTTTGCAGATGGGCACTACCTCAATCTGCCTGTCGTTGAGGAGGACGGCCACTTGTCCGCCATCATCGACGTCCTCACACTGACTTACGCGACTCTGGAGCAAGTACGTTGCATGGCCGCTGTCTAAGCTTTGTTTTCCTAAACATGTCATAGATGAATGCGATGACCTCTAACGACAATACAACGACCGAGGGCGAAGGAGGTCCGATGTGGGGACGTTTCTTCGACTCCATCGGCAACGATGATAACGATTCCTACATCTCTGGCTCCCGCGCGACGCCAGATCTGCATTCATTGTCCTCGATGCACAATCTTCACCCGCCGCAATCCCCTCAATCTGAGGTGCACCCTAACGATTCTGCCTCCGTCATGGATGACGAGCCTTCTGCGGTGGGATATGGGCGTAGCCAAGCCCCAGGCCCCGGCTCTGTCGCTAGTTTCCCTGCAGTCGACGACGGCACATATGTTTTCAAATTCCACACTCCCAGTGGCCGGACTCACAGGTTCCAGGCTCGGCACGATAATGTTGAACATCTGCGGGAGGTTGTTGCAGGAAAATTAGCAACCGATCCTTTCTTCACCGATTTCAAGTCGACTGCGGATCCCGCAGTCATCCCGGATCCTATCGACTTCCATTTATCGTACACGGATGCGGACGGCGACAGCGTCTTTGTGACGTCTGACCACGACGTTGTGGACGCGGTCAAACATGCAAGGAGTTCCGGTGCAGACCGCGTTGTACTCGTTATCCACGGAGGCAAAGGATGGAGCCAGGGAGAAGTCAAGCCAGAGCCTATTCCGGAGGTTCCTTCGCCTGCGGTAACGGATGCAGAGAAACTCAAATCTGTATTGCTGGAAGGGAACACCATCCCCCCACAACAAATACCTGATGAGATTATGGGCATTCCAAAGGACGTACTGCTACCTGCTAGCATCGTTACCCTCGCCGTCGCTATCATCGGCATCTTCGCTGTGTCGCGTCTTTCTTCGAGATACTAATAATTCACGGACAGAAGGAATTTATGACATGCCTTAGACTTTTTAATACGGATTGGTGTTCTTGTTTATAACTAGCGAGGAACGAGCTCAACTGTTATAGCGTCTTGGAAACTACTTAGCTCTTGTTTGGATTCGATGCCAATAGACTGGGTTATTTTAAGGCTATTCGCCGATCATCTGTCAATCCGCATTGGTCTAAACATCTCCCGAGTTGGGTTGAATTTACTTCCGTTTGGTTCTCTCAACCTGCAACGCGATGCCCAAGTCTCAAAAGGAAGAGACTCTGGCAGCTTTGGTAGCTACCTACCCAATGCGTTTCCTCGCACTCTGACAGATTCTCCAGGGTTCAAGAATTTTCTCTGCCATGCTTGAAGATCTCGTCATGGGTATGTGGTTCTAGCTACATTTGCGATCTACTCTCGCGTTGGAATTTTAATCCCAGCACTGCAGATGTAACCTTGCAATCCCATCATGAGACGGCTCGAAGTCGCTCCATCTGCCCTGTTTGTAAAACCCGGTTTGTCGGTCGCTGACTGTAACCTTAAGCGTGCTAAACTATTCACGCTCGGAACTCCAGCTGCAGTTCAGGTAAAGTTCAGTTTGTTGGGGACTGGCTTTATATGAAACACCTGGAACAGTTCATGCACCAACGCATTCTCAAGTGGGGTCACAATCACTTCCTTCGCGTCCATCTACGCCCGCCGCCAACGGTTCTGGAGGTACAGGAACAAGTACACCAACTGGCAAATCGGACGGAAATTTATATCTCGAATGCGTAAACTGTTCGCGGCAGGTCTGGTTTACAGCCTTTCAAAATGTTAACGGCTTTTTTCATTTTGAAACTCAGATTGCCTCAAATCGTTACGCTCCTCATTTGAGCTCCTGCATGGGCCTTTCAACGACCCGCAGAGGTGCTGCACGTGGCGGCGCCGCAAAGTCCAAGTATCCCGACTTTTTATATTGTGTATTCTTTTGTTGATCGTTTTGCAGGCAACCTTCGGAAGCTGGAGGCTCTTCATCTCCCGAAGCTCTCTCAGACGAGGGTGGAACTCCGAAAGGGAAGGGCAAATCCAAAACCAAGCGTCCGGGTACTCCAATATTCTTCCGGCGTATATCCGTGTTCATTGTTCGCGTAGATGAAGCCGACTTTAATTTGAAGCGGAAGCGGGTCAGTCGTTTATAGATTTATCTCTATATCCGTCAAGCTGATCGTATGCAGCCCGATTCTCCTCAGCTCACGCCGAACAAGAAGCAGAAGAAGCAAACTACTGGTTTGTTTAGCTATTTGTTCCCTGTACTAGCAAATAAAAGTCGCATCGCAGGATCTCCTGTATCTCGCATCAAAGCGGGAAACGATATTTCGGGTCTACCAGGAAGCGTATGGCCCGCTATCGCTAGAGCTCAGTCCCGCGTAGATTTAATACTCTTTCAATAGGCACAACATTCCCCGTCGACCAATTCGCACTCCAAAGTTCCATCAAAGCTCAGGGACTCTTCCACAGCCTCGCTTGTTGAAAGATCCTCGACGCCATCTTCTCGGTTCTCTTCTCCCGCCGGGGACAGCCCAATGTCCTCTTCCTATTCAAACCAAAGTCCTAGCCTTGGAAGCACTTCCAAGAGCATCCGGGTTAAACCTCCAAATATTGTCCCTCCGAAACAACGAACTCCTCCTCGGCCGATTGTCGATGATTTTCTCCTCGGTAGGTGTCTGCAGTGGAACTTTTCGTTCCTGACGCTTATGTCATGCAGACGATGGAGGCGACGAGACTGGCTCATCAACGGATACCGACAGTGAGTAACAAGGAATATAAACTATAACTATATACATTATCTATCAATCCATTGTTCCATCTAAACCACATATCATCACCTATCTATGTATCTGTATTCCACCGAACAATCTATGCTTTGGACCGTGCCCTTTTGGATGGGCATTGGTCATTTCTCGCTAATCCCTACAGTGCGACAGCGCGACGGATGGGCTGGCGTACGGGCTGGCGCGTCGGAAACAGGAACCAGGCGATGGACAAGACGGCCGCCTGCGTAACGGTAACATACGACCAGTCCTTCATGCTATATTTTGTGGTGATCACACCCGTAATGAACGGAAAGATGGCTAAAACAGACGTGAGTGCTGGAATTCATACAAATGCACCACACACCACTCCCCAGGCTTCCCGAGGCAGAACTAGAAACGAGAACGTTAATAATTTAGTTTCCGGTCGGCAAAGATTAAACGCGTACACGATGGCCATCGAGAGCATGTTCAGTTCCACGGGCAGAAGGTCGTTGGCGAGTTCCAGACAAGCCGGGAATATAGGGCCGAAGAATACGCCGATCAAACTGGCGGAAACGGCGTTCTCAACGTTGGAGTTATACAGCCAGATCAGAAGTTGCATTCCGAAAGCGAGCGCTGCAACAACGTCAGTGAAAGTGAGGAAAGAGCACTCCGCCCGGAAACAATGCGCACCACTAAATAAAACTCAATATTTAAAGCAACCAGACAAACAGCAGTTCGAACTCACAGAGATGCTTGAATAATATATTTACGGCCGGTAAATGTTATCCTGCGTGTCGAAATCAATTACTCAAGGCGGCACCGATTGTCAGAACAACCCACCTAGGCGAAAAATAGCTCCAAGCGATACGTGAAACCTAGTCCGGTAGTTTTTGTGAGCGCCTCACCTGGAGAAGGAAATATGCGCACCGTTACTCCGGCCCAGAAACCAGACGTGACGTACCCCGTGGTCTGAGGGTTGCCCGAGCGCTGAGCCAGCAGATATTGAACAATCTAGGGACATCAATAGATTGGCGGGTGCGCGCAACGAGTAAACTCACCAGACCCTGCGTCGTAGTTTCACTTTCGAGGAGTCAGGGTTCTGTGGAAGGACGGTAAATTCAAACGAACCTGCCACAATACAGTAGCGCAAACAGGGAGACTGTCCATTGGTATGGCATGCGGGAAAGGAGCCGGAGGTCTATATCATGAATGAGTGACGGGATGAAAAAAAAAAACTGGCGTTACTTACGGTTTGCCGGAGGGGTTCGGTTCGACGCGACGCTTGAAATATCAGGTACATCGTCGGTCTCGGGTGTCGGAGGTGGCGAACGTCCGGCGCGGGAATCCGCCTGGGCCAGTGCATTTTTACGATCCATTGCAAACTCAAGTGCCGTTGGATAAAAGGTGACTGAAAGGAACATCAAGCTGGTAGCCGCGAGGACGAGAGAGCCGAACTAAAAGTGGGACCATGGCAGGCCGGCCGCGGCAGTCAGTTGGAATATGAGAGGGGATGCGACTGCGCCGAGACCTAAAATGGATTGAGAGACGGAGTAAATGGGAAGGCAGTAAGCCTACTCCAGACGCCAAAGGCGTACCCGAAACGCCTTGAGATTTGCTTCGTTAGAAGGGTGATTCGAGAATTGGGGAGACTGGTACTTCGAATTGCCCTCCGACATGAATGAGTTCCTAGAAGACTGTCAGTTGAGACAACATTTAGAAACCAGGAGCGCACAATGGAGCTAGACACGGCATTAAGAGTTAGAACTCGGCGAAAAATACAGAGGACATGAAAGGACCTGTGAGAACTGCTCGGGCGAATGAGATCACAATGTAGGCCATGAACATTGTCGGGAATCCTTGCTTCGACCCCATCATACACTGCTCGGGCAAATGAGATCACGATGTAGGTGAGGAACATTTGGTCGGGTCGGGAATCCTTACAAAAGTAATCGGAGCCCCTAAACTGAACGATAGAACCACAAGGAACCGTGCCTGAAAGGCAGAGTGGCCGACCGACTTGGGGGGAGGGTCGGGAGAGTGCGATGTGGAACGGGGATGTCGGGGCTAGCTTCGGGTCGGAGAGATAGAAACGGCCGAGAGCAGCCATGATGTGGGGAACGAATAGGGTGCCGGATGTGAACCTGGTCAACGCGAGTGGGTCATCCAAGACTCGGATTGAGTGTAAACTACTTACCCGCATGTCGTACCAACGAAGAGGAGAGACGATGTCATGTAGCTGAGATGAAATTCGGCCCTAAAATCTGGTATTACAGCGAGTCAGATGCATGACCGGAGGGGGGGAGTTTACGAACACGGCAAGGCAGTCCCTGTAGCTGTAAGAGAAGTCAGATAGGAAGAACAAACCGTGAAGCAGTTGCATACCTCCGTCACCCCACCCGTTCAAGAAATACAGGAAGATGACGCTGGCGACGCGCCACTTGAGACGCGAATCCTTGCCTGGGGTGGGCTTGGGCTCGAAATAAGAGTCGGTGCTGGCTGCCGAGTCAGAGGGAGAAGCAGCGATGTCGGACTTGTGGGTAGAAAGCGCGTCGTGGTGTCGGGAGGTAGAGAAGCTGGACAGATGACCGGATGTGTGAGCGCAAGAGATAGGCGAAATGAGGGTCAACACGGCGGGCGAGGCGTCTGCGAATGGGTGACCCGGGGGCGCAGCCTCGTCTGCTACGGCGCACTCATTTTGGTTAGGAGGAGGAACACCAGAGGTAAAGAGGAGAGGAAGGAAATTCTGGGGGCGGATAGAGCGGACAGAGCTTCGTCGGCGGCCTCTGAGGGCAGAACCTTGACAGAGTTCGATGGCAATGGGCTGGAGACTCATGGGATACAACGAGAAATTGTTGAGGATTTCGTTCTGCTCTTCGCCTTTTGAACCACGGTTCCCCGTCGCCAGAGCCTACATCAAGGGAATGGGAGTCGGATTCCATCGGCTTCCTTTCGTATTTGCAGCGTGGATTTGGGATCTCAGCAATGTTTGATCGGGGAATTTGGCGAGCAGGTGTTTAGGAAATTTCCGTCGGTTGCAAAAGGTCAGCAGGGGGTGTTACGGACGACACAAGAACGAGGCGTCGAGGTGCTCCGAGAAGATGCGACCCCCGTCCACGGGTGATCTCTTGAAAGTGTCTCAATGCAAGGCGCGCCGCGGGGCAAAATTTGAGACGGTTAACATTTTCAATACCGTACATTTCAGTCTCGTGGAAGGGTACAGGGCAGAGATGCGGACGGATCCTGGATATATCCACGTGGAGAAAAGACTGCAACAAAGTTTCGGCGGAACGAGCAACCCTGCATTGTCGAAGATTGTCGAGAGAGAAAGCCTGGTCCGGTCCGGTTGGCCGACGGGATTGAGAGACGCCCGTAAAAGTGAGGAACGAGCGGCACGGGCAGTCGGTTTCTTGTAGAGAGCCGGCCCGAGGCCTGGAGGCGACAGCCAAGCGGAAGCAAACAAAGTTTGCTTCGGCTCGTCGCGAACCAGCACCTACGAACACGTACGCGCTGGCTGCAGGTCCTCGGGCCTCTTCTCTCTTCTCTCTTCTCTCTGCGCCCACCCACCCATCACCTAGCGCAGATAGCTTAGTTTTTCACGCGTTAGTTCTTCACACGCGTTGAGTTTGCCCGAGTGCGGGCAGGTTGGGGTGTCCCAACCCTCCGCACTTCTGTGCTGGACGTTGCGGCTTTGCGGTCGAACCGAACCCGAACGGCCAGCCCATCCCCAAACAAGGGCAGGCTTTACGCGCAGTAAAACTGCACGCGTTCATTCAAGAGAAAAGACGGCTCTCGTAAGCAAGAAATAAATTTTTGATCAAACTTGGCGAACTGCAAACGTTCATCTTGATTTCATGGACCTGGGTGAGCCTCTACCGCGTTTTGTTTTGAAAACCCAGTCAATACAGCGCAGCCGCCACGTACCTGGCCGTGATTACGGTCTTCACTTCCCTTGGGTACTATGCGAGCGGCTTCGCGAAACCTCCTCAAATTCAGGTGCGACCGCCGCACCAACAACAGCCCAACACGACGCTTCAAGACGACTCGGACTCTGAATCCGAGGACGGCAATGTCTCAGCATTGACGACGTCGGATGAATGCAAGCTGGTAAGTCGCCGCTGAAAAGCAAGTCGCACGGGAATCAACGACGAGATATATAAGGTCCTTGCGGTTCGAACAGATCTTGGAATGACTACCGGCAAGATTGCAGCCCAGTAAGTGCCTAATAAACGTTCAAAGGCAGGTGACCAAGTGAACGCCCCCGACAGATGCTCGTAAGTGTTCCAGGGTTGTTCGTGGTTCGTTTCTGACCATTCATAGACACGCTACCCTCGCATGCTACAAAACTCTAGCATCCAAAAATCCCGACGTAGGCTGTAATTCGTGGAGTGGTAGGCGTCGCTTAATGTTTGTCCTCCGCAGCTCCTCCGGCGTTGGGCCCGCGGAGGATATCTCAAGTCCGCTGTCCGTTGCTCCGACGAGGATGAGTTGCTACTGTTGCAAGGTTTGAATCATGGTTAGGGCTCCGAAGATGATACTGAGCAACTCGAGAAAAAAAAGCCCAGGCGCAAAGTCTGAACCTCTGTGCACGATCAATCCAGGATGCGTACGTTCCTCAATTCCTTCTACTGCCATGATCATGACCCGCATTTATTTAGAGGAAGAACACAGATCGCAGCTGGATCGACAACAGTGCTGGGAATAGCAGGTGTGTCATGATGCAAATGCAATACTACGGAGAATTTGACCGTCGTGGAGGCCCCAGCCTGTTGGTTGAGCAAGTCACGGAGCAACTGGCGGTGTTCTGATAATTATTTCTGGTACCATGCTTGTCGGGGAGTTACATACCATGTAGTAGACGACAGAACGAAATTGAACGACCAGTCGCTGTCAAAAAAGTATTACCCCCCAGCGGCTAGGAGTTGCTGTGCCGCTGCACCGCCACGCGGCTCGTTTAGCCCTCGTCTGCTCGCTTCCACCACCACCTACACGACGCTCTTTCTGTCTCTGGTCTCCTCCAATATCGCAGCGCGACAGTCTAGGATCACTCTCATTATTTAAACCATGGCTTCCCAGCCCTTTGGCGCTCCTCCCCAGGAATTCAAGTCCTCGTACGACGACGATCTTGCTTTCTCCAGCCACCAAACCTATACAGTCGGCGAACCATTGGGCGACCATCGACGCGGCCCATCTTATCCCCTCCAGAATTCCAACTTTTCCTCAAAGAACCTGGTCGACGACGGCTTAATACCTGTCGCATATCCTCCACCACCACCGGATAAAGAAATAGATGGCTTGGGTGTTTGGCAAAAGGCTCGTTCTCCTCATGGTGTCCGTTCGCCGGCTCCTAACCCCCTACCCCGCATAGATACTGCCCGAGTCGATGGCTTGTCGGCTATACGTTCTCACAGTCCTCATCGAGACCACAATTGACCTGGCCATCGAGGGTGAGCTCCTCATACAAATAAACAAGAACTCGACGACTAGCGGGGACCCTGTTGCGGCGAAAAAAATGCCCGTGTATCTGAGCATATTCGCCCTTGCACAGTGCGTAACCTTGTCGTGTGCGGCGCCGCCGATATTCATCCATTCTCTTCTCCTCAGCGTGTTCCAGTTCGTCATGGCTGTGGATGCGGTATATGCGCGGAATACCCTACAGTTCATTGCCCTCACGTACGTCCTCAAACGCTCCCTGTTCCGGTCAGACCTCACCCTAGAACAGTATCTTCAACGCTCTATTCCTAGTCTATGCCATCATTCAAATTAGCGAAATCCGACAACTGGATACAGGCGCTGCGATCGCATCCCACATCCCAGTAAACGTCCTCACGACCATTATCCCCATCGTCATCGCTATCGCGGAAGTCGCGTACATAGCTCTTGGCTGGAAGATCTATCACGAATTCGGGTGGAAGGTGTACAAGTTCTTGGGCGCCGACCGGCGAATCAAGAAGATGTATGCCAGCTACCAGATTTACGAGTGCCTGGTCAAGTTCGATGTCTTTTTCTGGGTCGGGTTTTGCGTCCAGTTCATCTGGCTTGTGCTCCTCAGCCATGACTGGGAGTTCTATGTCACTTGGGCGGCGCTACCACTGTCGCTTATCCTGCTCGTCGAGGGCCATCTCGCAGCACGACACGAGAACAAGCCGATGATGTACACGTTCATCTCCGGATGCGCTGCAGCGATGATCTACTTCGTATACAAGGTGTGTACGTTTCAGTGTTCTGATCTTGCGCTAACTCTGTGCAGCTTTTCAAAGTCTCAAGTTCAGAAATACTGACGACTTTGTCCTTGTATGGAAAACCCTCACTGTATTTTGTACGTTCCTTTCGTTCTTTCTGTTTCATTTTCACGCTAATTTTATGTCGGCAGCCGTCATTGCGATCATACTACTGATAGCAACAATCGTATTCTCTCTCTTGGTTTTGCAAAACTTTGGGCGAGGTCTGAAGGATGCGTGTATGTCTCTCTCGGCCTTGACCTGAGAAGATCGCTGACTTTGGACTGTAGTAGTGCGGAAGGGCAAGGGCATAGAGCATAGTCTCGCAACCTCGCCGAATCATCGACGAGCAGCCAGCCAGAATCTGAACCGGATGAGCATAAATTAGTGCTCTTTTTGGCCCCCTGTAGACGTTGGATTCAATATGAACTGTACTCATTCGAACACCTTGTTACCGTAGCCTCAGCTGCCTCACGCCGCTTTTACATTACAGCTACAGTATATTTACTTCTCGTCGGGTGCCGCGAGTAGGTGCACGTCGAGGCCGTCGCCTCGCTTTCCCGCACTTTGTAGTAATGATTATTCCAAAGCTGGAACTTTTTCCCATGACAAACAAAACCGCACACGAGAATCCCCCAATAAAAACACTCGTTGTAACTGGTGCATAGTACAGGATAGGATTAAAAACCAAGGAATGAACGTTAGGGTTCAAGTCCACCAAGCGAGTTTGGCCTCGGGCTGGCGAGGATAAATTATTCGACGTCACACTATCTAACCAGCGTCCCAAAAAAGCGCTCAAGTTCGCGTGATTCAAGCGGCATGGATCACGATTCTAGCCGCAAAGTTTCGCGGCCCAAGCTCGTCCGGGCCAGAGGGGGGCCCGCGGGGCTGCCTCATCGGCTGGCTGGCCATCCTGTGGCCAGAAAACCTTGAGGGACCCGGGGTAACCCATCCCAAGAGCCTTGATGGCAGACTCTCTGGGCGGGGAGACGCTAATTCTCGGGGGGGAGGTGCTCAGTTCAACGGAGGACGAGGAGCGAGGAGTGGTGGGGGGAGAGTTGGACGCCGCGGACTCGGAGGAGCTCGTAGAGTACCCATCCTCTGCCTCGCCTTCCGAATGATCGACGGAGACGGCGGGCATGGGCTCAGCGGCAGCGCCGCTGAAGAGGAGTGCCTGGGGACGGGATTTCCCGAGCGGAGCGGAGGCCGCCGGGGGAGGGGAAAGACGCCGCTCGGTGGGAGGCGGGGATGTCTTGACGACAGAGGGACGGTTGACGCCTCGGAGAACAGAGTTGTTGTTCCCACCGCGGCGCCAGTTGGAGGCGGTTTCCGACTTTGAAACGCCTCCGCTGGCAGCGCTGGGAGTGCTGACTCCACCGAGCGAGGTGCCTCCGCTAATGACTGTGGTGGAGTTGGGGGTAGGGGGAACGGATGCGTCGTCGTAATCCTCTGTGGAGAATCTCCCCATCGGGCCCGACGTGGAACGACCACCAAACTTTCCGCCAAGGGCGGCGGTCATTGGGACCTGTTCGTCTTGCTGGAAGCCGGAGGGGCGACGCATTTGAGTGCTGAGAGGTGCCGAGCGCAAATCGAAGGACCCAGTAGGTCCTGCGGTCGCGGGGGGGTTGAAGTTGGGGCGTCTCGCACTCTGCGGCTGCTGGGAGGCAAGAAACTGAGCTTGGTACTGCTGGGCCTGCATTGTCTGGAAATATGGACATTAAGGTGCCTGTGAGAATGAGAAGACAAGGAAAGGCTAACCTGCATTCTGATGATCTCGAGCTGCATCATCTGCATCTGCAAAGCCTGAGCCTGGACGTGGTTGGGCTGAGCGCCAAAGGCAGGGCTGAAGGAGCCCATGTTGCTGTTAACGTCGCGCTGCTGCTGCATGAAACGGTTGTTGGGGCCGTCGACGGCTGCGGTCATGGGCATGGTCCGGTTGACTCCATGATTCACAAACACATTCTGGGCGTATTGGCGGGGCGCATGGTCTGCTTCCTCGGGAAAGGCAATGTGGGGGATGTTGCCTGGGGCGGCAGTGTGAGGGATACTGGCAGAGCGCACACCGCCAGTGCGGAGACCAGAGAGGAGGGAAG
>JARJCM010000742.1:0-24636 GCA_029233265.1 Mycena alexandri | reverse complement strand
GTTATTTAACGCCCCGGCGCCAGCCATCCATGGCTGGTACCGGGGCTATAGACCTGTGGGCCGCCTATTCCCAGGGGCAGTTCCCTACTTACTGGGGCATTAGCTAATACATCTATGTAATATACTGTCCATCAGTTTGTTTCCATCACATTTTATTCCCTGACCCCCTCACCGTTGTTACAATTACCCGTTTGGGCCTCGGCCCGCCGGCTCCTTGATATATCACGTAATCTTACCCTCCAGCAAGATTGTCTGTGCCACGCAGTTTGCACCGTGTCTTCCTATTCAAAATTGCTGGTCAGTGATCAATACAAGGGTGGGTGGGTCTTGGCGTTGCTGCGGTTAAAACCTTTCAAGTTAATAGCAAAAGAGAAAGAGAGGCAAAAACAACACAACGAGGCTCGAACGCACGGCGACGTAACATTTGATGACACAACGATATAGGTAACCAAACCCATAACCACTAGACTAACAGCTTGTACAGAAGTCTCGCTGGATTTACACCAAATTGACGCCTCTGAGGTGATGTAGTGTGCCCAAGAAACTGAATTCCTAATCGCGATAGGGGCTTACATCCAAATCTACACTAAATGTGAAAAAAACTCCGCCAAATCGGCATCCTCCTCAAGGGCCGCCGCCTCAAGTGCCACCAGTCGCCGCGCCGCCTCGGCCGCCGGCATCTTCCACTTGCGCTCAAAAAAGGCGGCTAGTCTGTCGTGCAGATCCGCCTGTTTCAAGGCGTACGCTCGCAACCCCGCCGCAATCTCCAAGCAATCCACATCTGCCCTGACCGCCATGTGGTCGTGCCACCACTCCGACTGCCACGCGAGATATCTCAAGACCCGCCGCATCTCCTCTCTCAAAGTCATAACCTCCTCTTCCCACCGTTTCTTCCGCGCGTGCACGCGCGCCCATTCGACCCGTACCGCTGCCACAGAATGAGCTATCAGGGGTAATTTTATTGCTGCTCACTCACAATCATGTAGCCGAGCTTCCTCGTCGTCAAGGGCCCCCGGCGCCGTCCATATCCACGACATGACTCGTCTTGACTCTCCCGGCGCGTTCCTGGGTGCGCGCGCGCCACGACCAGCATTAATCATCGCTAACTTCTTGCGGGCTGCAGTGTCAGTCTCCCCAGCGTCGCCATCCAGCTGGATATCCTGCGGCCGCAACTCCCGAAACTGCACGGTTCCAGCTTCCCCCGATAGCTCAATTAGCGCGGTACGCGCGTGGCGATACTTCTGCGCGCAGGCCTCAACTCGCTCCCCGATCTGTCCAATAAGTGTGCGCGCCTTGGTCGACTGTATCTGACCAGTGACGTGCTCGTTCCGGAAGGCGATAAAGTGGCGTTTGGCGTGTAAACGGGCGCGCAGTTTGACGAGAGAGTTGTTGCACTGCGCGACGCGTAGCTGTTATGTCCGTGCAAATCAGTCTTTCATTTTTTCCCATTTATCGGTTCTGGTCGCACTCAATCCAACTCTGATCGTGCTCCCGTCACCTCCGGACACACCATCACGCACTACATCAGACCCTGCACCACTCCGGTAATACTCCAGCACCACTCCAGCTCACTCTGGTCGATTAACAGTTCACCTGTTCCCGGACCTATCCCGGAATACATAGCTCTTGTCCAATCATGGATTGCTGAGTACTTCTACCTTATTACCTACTTCACCTTATCTTGGCCACCTCCGGCCTCACTCCTCACCCCGTTCACCCTCCGGTCATCCTGGTTAATCCCGGAACCTCTGGACTAGTCATCCAGCCCTGACCGGATCTCTGCGGTTCACCCATATCGCCCAGGAACATTCTACCTGAACATTCCACCTGTACTTCACACTGGTACTTCACTGTGATACAGGCTGTGGCACCTCCGCACTCCTTGGTACATTCCGGACTGTGATTATGTAATCACTCCGAACTCCGGTCCCCCACGTTCCTTGGTTCAGCTCCTCTTCACCCACATCGTCTCGGACCTCTGCCACTATGCATTGGAACTCTCCTAAAGGACTGCCAACGTCCTCCGGAATGAGTACCTGCAACTGTGTCCGCTCCGGCGACCCGGAGCTCCCAAAACCACCAACACTTAACACCAGTACCTTGGAACTCGTTCATCTCGACTACCAACATGCCAGTCCAACATCTGGTACAATTATGCGCTATTCATCTATGCCCCATCACACCTGCTCTCGTTCCAGTCGCTCCGGACATATCTCCGGAATCCGGAGATACCCGGAGTCACCGGAGTCATCAGACTCTCCCCGGAACGTTCGCTATTATGCCTTATCAACTCCTATTCCATTTATGCATCCCTTATCACTTCTCATCTATTGTTTCAACGCTCTCATCACTTCTCCTTGTTATCTTTTCATATGCTTTACGCTTCCATCACATTCCCATCATTCCCCATCGCTTCTTCATCTGCCTCGAGGCAGATGTCATAGCACTTACATCTTATCACTCTTCTATCCATCCGTCCATCTATCAAACCATATGCTCTACCTTTCCCCTTTCCTACTTCCTATTATTCCTTATTCCCACTTCATCCCTTTTCCCGCATGGTGGTGTCTTCTTCCATGCGGTTCACTTCGTTTCATGTTGCTTCACATTGCCTCATGTTACTTATTCCCTTTTGTACAAATTACTTGTCCTTAGTATAAATACCGGTACTTTACATCTTGTACAGTATCCGAAAAATAAAAGTTATCCATGCTTCCCTCTCATGGACTGTTGCCAATCGTCTCTTGAGGTTCTGGTCATTGCCTCTCGACGACTCCCTCCCTATGGCCTTGCTCCCGTCCTCCTCTGGTTCCCTCCTGTGACTCCGGTCACTCCGGTCACTCCGGTTTCCGGTCACAACTCCGGGGTCCTCGCTCGGCCATACCAACAACTGCGGTTCAACTCCGGGTTGTCTCCCGTGTCTTGGATATGCCTCTAGTTCGCTCCGGCACTCTGCCTTTGCTCCTTCTACATGTCAACCGTTCCGGTTCACACCGGAACTGCGCTGGACAACTACCAACAACACTGGTGATGCTCTTGTATCTCCGGTCCAGGCTATCCCTGTCCCGTCGCCATCTTCGAGCTCGTACGACTCGGACCTTGGCATAGGACACTTCCCCATCTCGCAGCCCGAGGCCAGTCAGTCGGTCACCCTAGCTGAGTTGTGGTGTTTCGAGAAGTGGCTGATCTAGACATCTGTTCATCTCCGGTTCGCGGCTTAGCCCGGCTCCGGTCATATGATCGGATATTCCTTCCCTCTTGGCTCAGCGATATAACAGTATTTTTCGGATCCTCTGTCTGGCCTCATCTGCTTGCTGTGTCATCATGCATGCAGATAGTCCTCTCACCGCTGTGCTTGTGTATCTGGATTCCGGACAACAACTCCGGTGATCGACATCCATTGATCCTTGCACTTCCACTCATTCCCTCATGACCCCTTACGACTTCGCTGCACTCTGGCTGCCCTTGTGGCCCCGGGTGTATTCCGGTTGAATTCCGGACTTCCCATCACGACTTTCATCCACTCCGGTTGCCTCTACGGGCCGGAGTGAACTCCGGTGCACTCTGGAGTCTTCTCCCATGACTCCTACTCACTCCAGTGCATTCCGGAGTTTTCTCCCACGACTTCTACCCACTCCGGTCGCCTCTCTGAGGTTCTGGGTGGTTGCAGACTCTGTTTGCTCCATTTGTCCATTCCTAACGACTTCTACCCATTCTGGTAGCTGCTATGCAGCCCCAGATGGTTTCCGGACTATTGTCTGGCCCATTCTCACGACCCTCATGACCACGGGAATATTACCAGCTTGCCGCCGGTTCACATTCCCACCCATCTCCGGTTCATCCGGACTCTATACCCTGGTGGTGATCATTTCCTGTCGACTAAATGTCACATGATTTGCATCCCTTGTCACCCCTGCGACGTCTCCGAACTTGCAGGAAAACCCGGATCCTGCTACATCACCGCCCGCGCTCCGTTGAGCTGCAAGGTTGAAAAGCAACATAATCCGCTACCCCACATCTTCTTTGACCCTGTGCGCGCACACCTCAAGCATAAAGCTTGAATCCTGTTATGGCCTTTCCGGTTACGGAAGGACAGTCCGGACTCTTACCGGTTGGCCCCGGTTCCACTCCGATCACTGTCTTCGCCATGTCTTGCGACAACCACCAGTCCCCGATCCTTCTATGGATATCTTGCGGCTTTGATGCCAGCGCCCACATCCCGGACTTTGTCCTCGGGCGTTCTTTCCGGTTCTAGGGCTTGTCAGGCCTTGTCCTCGCTCCGGACGACATTCTGGTTGCCACGGCGCTTGACCTGAACAGATAAGAGCTCACCAGAAGCATCCTCATCGATAGCTTTCCATCGCGCCTCTGTTCCGGACTTTCGCAATTCTTCCGGTCGTCACTCCGCTCGTTCCCGGAATCTCGGCTACAAGCCTTGTTCCTCTCGGGCACCACTCCGGTTTGGCTAATGCCTCCGGATATACCCAGAAGCATCCCCGCTTCACCATCCTTCGACAACTCGACACCTTGTCTTTGTTGCTCTTCGGATTGGTTTCTTCCGGAACGTCTGACCTCCGGTCCACGTTCTTATCCCCTTTCATCTTCCTCCTGTTCATCCCGCCCAGTCGATTGGTTGGTTTCAAATTCCGGTTATCGACTTGAATCTCTCTTGCAGCAACAGCTACGTTGAACAAAATGTATAAGAGCTCACCGGGGAATCCTAACCCGATTACTTCCACCGAGCCCGCATTCTCAACTTTCGCCTCGCCTTCGGAGAGTTCTCGTCACCATTCCGGTTTTCTACACCTTTCTTTTCGACTCATTGGCACCCCTTGGAGCTGGATTGCTCATACTCCACCTCCTCGTTCCACTCCGGTTTTTCCGGAGCTGAACTCCGGTTGTTTCCCGGTCCTTCGATCCCGGACTGCTGGAACTCAACCACTCTTCCCTCCGGTCGCTTGCTGCACTCCCTGCAGTATCTCCGGAACGCTCAGGTTTCAGCTGGGAGCTTCAATGTGCTCGCTGTTATCCTTTGAGCACCTCCGAAAATTTCGAACCTCTCTCAGTCAGAGTTCAGATCAATTTGGACATCACCATCACAGCTCTAGGTTGCGTTATCGCTTTGCATCGGCCATATCCGGTATCTGGTGACTATGGCTTGTGATGCCTGCTTCAAATTGCCTCCAAACTCTTCATTTGCCTTTGCCAACCCTTTGGCAATGCTGTTTTGTGTTCAGAAAATTTTCATCCTCTCCCTTCGACCTGTTCCGTTGCCCGTAACAGTCTCCGGGTCTTGATCCTTGCCCGGAGTCTACTCCGGTCCTGGTTCCCATTCCGGTATCAATTTCGGTCCTTCGGAGTCCCTCAGGTTGATTCCCGGGTTTCATTCAGCACCATCCGCTGCTGTGTGCTCCCATCCGGTCGCACTTGCTCTGTGTGATCAAACTCCGAAAATTCCGGAACTCTCAATTTGATCTCTGGACATCAGTCCCATGTTCCAGACGTCTCCGGACTTCTTGCTGTCGATCTCTCCAGCAATTCTGTCCTCTTGTTCTTGGAGTCTTCACCCCTCCATCGGTTCTTTATTTTTCGCTCTTGGATTTTATCCGCCCCTTTTTATTCTCCTTCCCGGTGCGTTTCCGGTCGCCCATCTGGTCCGCTGGCATCGCTCCAACACTCCGCTTCAATGTCCTCCTCCTCCCTCCTCCATCCGACAACTTCAAACATTTTTCAACTTTCCCCGATGGCTTTCGCCCCTCTGTATTTTTTGGAGCCCTTACAAAACCCTTCCTGCGGGTTTTCTTCCATGTGGACTTACTTGAATTCTTCTCCGTCGAATTTTCCCACGGTCTCCGGTTCTCCGGGCTCTCCGAGCTCCGGTCAACTCCGGACACCTAGGATCAAGCACCCGCATGCATCAGTGCCACCTTGGCCTGCACACCAACGTTCTATCCATCCCTGAGTGGTCTCCCTGACGCCACAGTTGGTGCCCATGGAGATTTCACACTTCCGGCCTTGATGGCTGGTCTCCATGGTGACAGCTCTTCATTGTGCTGTCGTGTTCATCCTGGACAATCCCGTCCTCCGTTGGACACTCTGGTCGTTCTATCGACACTCCTGCCCCATCGGATTTTATGCTTCTTGCCTCTGGTCATTAGAAATTGCCTTTGGCCCAACTCCGGTTGAACCGGACAACTTGGTTTAAATTATTTTCGACTTCGACATTTCTTCCGGTGGTCTTCGATCCTCTGTACTTCTTTGGAGCCCTTCAACAAAAACTCTTCTTAGCGAGTTTTCTTCCATGTGGTCTTGCACTCCCTTCCCTCTGCCTCTCTCCCTCCAGTCCCTTCCAAATCGCTCCCCTCCTTGGTCCGGTTCCTTTCGGGGTTCCGGCTCCTCTCAGTACTCCGGTATTGACCGGAAAATATTCCGGCATCACCTGGACTACTTGCTTGACCATGTGCCTTCAGTGCCAGTTCTTTGACACTGCGCGTCGACGTAATCATCCATGTCTTTGACTGGATTGGTCTTCTATCTTTGAACACCAGAGTCAGATGCACCCATAGTTGATTCACCTTTTCATCCTTGACGGATGACCTCTGTGGCTTCCAAGACCTTCTTCGTTGAAGGCGCTGTAATCCTTGAAAAGGATTGCTTCCCCCTCCGGCTTCATCCTGTCGCTCCGGAATTCCGGACGCTTCTCGTGTCGCCAAAATTTCCCGGACCTTGACCGGTCTTTTTCCCACAGATGTCCGGTCATACCTCAAGTTACTCCGGGTTTCCCCAGTCCTTTCAGCGGCCCTCCAGACGCTTTTGGACTTCTCCCTTCAATTCCAACTTCCACTCCTTCTATCCACCATCCTCATCTACTTCCCTTCCACATCCCATTCCTTTTTCTTCAAACATCATTCAACTCGGCTTGCAGCGATGCTGCTATTCCTTCATTCTCCAACTCAACCTTCTAACATTCCGGTTATCTCTCCGGATTCCCACGCCCTCCAGCTTATTTCAATTCACCTCCGGTATCTTTCCGGCCTTTTCTGTGCACTCCCTGCTGTTCCCTCTCCATCCGTCGAGGCCTTTAGGTTTCCAGTCGTTGCACATCAACTCCGGAATCTTTGTCATGGCTTCCCACACCCACGGATCCCTCTACTTACCCTGTCCTTCAGTCCCTTGAGGGCAAGGAACGTAAAGGGGGGATACTGTTATGTCCGTGCAAATCAGTCTTTCATTTTTTCCCATTTATCGGTTCTGGTCGCACTCAATCCAACTCTGATCGTGCTCCCGTCACCTCCGGACACACCATCACGCACTACATCAGACCCTGCACCACTCCGGTAATACTCCAGCACCACTCCAGCTCACTCTGGTCGATTAACAGTTCACCTGTTCCCGGACCTATCCCGGAATACATAGCTCTTGTCCAATCATGGATTGCTGAGTACTTCTACCTTATTACCTACTTCACCTTATCTTGGCCACCTCCGGCCTCACTCCTCACCCCGTTCACCCTCCGGTCATCCTGGTTAATCCCGGAACCTCTGGACTAGTCATCCAGCCCTGACCGGATCTCTGCGGTTCACCCATATCGCCCAGGAACATTCTACCTGAACATTCCACCTGTACTTCACACTGGTACTTCACTGTGATACAGGCTGTGGCACCTCCGCACTCCTTGGTACATTCCGGACTGTGATTATGTAATCACTCCGAACTCCGGTCCCCCACGTTCCTTGGTTCAGCTCCTCTTCACCCACATCGTCTCGGACCTCTGCCACTATGCATTGGAACTCTCCTAAAGGACTGCCAACGTCCTCCGGAATGAGTACCTGCAACTGTGTCCGCTCCGGCGACCCGGAGCTCCCAAAACCACCAACACTTAACACCAGTACCTTGGAACTCGTTCATCTCGACTACCAACATGCCAGTCCAACATCTGGTACAATTATGCGCTATTCATCTATGCCCCATCACACCTGCTCTCGTTCCAGTCGCTCCGGACATATCTCCGGAATCCGGAGATACCCGGAGTCACCGGAGTCATCAGACTCTCCCCGGAACGTTCGCTATTATGCCTTATCAACTCCTATTCCATTTATGCATCCCTTATCACTTCTCATCTATTGTTTCAACGCTCTCATCACTTCTCCTTGTTATCTTTTCATATGCTTTACGCTTCCATCACATTCCCATCATTCCCCATCGCTTCTTCATCTGCCTCGAGGCAGATGTCATAGCACTTACATCTTATCACTCTTCTATCCATCCGTTCATCTATCAAACCATATGCTCTACCTTTCCCCTTTCCTACTTCCTATTATTCCTTATTCCCACTTCATCCCTTTTCCCGCATGGTGGTGTCTTCTTCCATGCGGTTCACTTCGTTTCATGTTGCTTCACATTGCCTCATGTTACTTATTCCCTTTTGTACAAATTACTTGTCCTTAGTATAAATACCGGTACTTTACATCTTGTACAGTATCCGAAAAATAAAAGTTATCCATGCTTCCCTCTCATGGACTGTTGCCAATCGTCTCTTGAGGTTCTGGTCATTGCCTCTCGACGACTCCCTCCCTATGGCCTTGCTCCCGTCCTCCTCTGGTTCCCTCCTGTGACTCCGGTCACTCCGGTCACTCCGGTTTCCGGTCACAACTCCGGGGTCCTCGCTCGGCCATACCAACAACTGCGGTTCAACTCCGGGTTGTCTCCCGTGTCTTGGATATGCCTCTAGTTCGCTCCGGCACTCTGCCTTTGCTCCTTCTACATGTCAACCGTTCCGGTTCACACCGGAACTGCGCTGGACAACTACCAACAACACTGGTGATGCTCTTGTATCTCCGGTCCAGGCTATCCCTGTCCCGTCGCCATCTTCGAGCTCGTACGACTCGGACCTTGGCATAGGACACTTCCCCATCTCGCAGCCCGAGGCCAGTCAGTCGGTCACCCTAGCTGAGTTGTGGTGTTCCGAGAAGTGGCTGATCTAGACATCTGTTCATCTCCGGTTCGCGGCTTAGCCCGGCTCCGGTCATATGATCGGATATTCCTTCCCTCTTGGCTCAGCGATATAACAGTAGCTTAGCCTCCATATTCAGCAGGCCCTTCACGCAGCCGCGCAGCAGATCGTTGGGGTCGTGCCGCATTTGGCTCGGCATCAAGAGCTTGATCCTCTCGGCCTTTGGCGGAGGTGTGTCAGGGTCTCGCGCGGCCTCCGCTGCTGCGAGGACGGCGGCGGCGCCGGGCATGTAGATTTTCTGCAGATCGCGGAATTTGCTGATTTTGACGAGGAGCGCGTGTCGCCAATCGTGGAGCTTGCCCTCACGGTCCGCCGTCAGCAAGGCTGTTCCGCCGAGCTCTGCGATGATGCGCCTCCTATACAAGCAATGTGAGGCACCGTACGAAGAGAGAGAAAAGGAAATAAAAATTGACGCACTGTGCCTCCTCTATCTGAAGCCCCGCAATGAGGAACGCTGTCGCCGTAGAGCCCAGCACCGGCGACGTTGCGCCTAGCATCGTGCTATCCTCGTCCCTCTTGACCTCCAGGCGAACTTCCGCCTCGGTGCGGCAATCTGCCGGTAGTTCAGCTCCCGTTCGTATCGAAGGCACAAGTCTCAATAAAACATACCTTTACGTTGCAGCACGTACGGGTTCTCGTTCGTCGGATCCTCGAGCCACGCCTCGATCTTCTTCTTCCACTCAGCTCGCACTGGACGCTCGATCGTCGCTGAGATCTCCTTGAAAGCGTCCACCTGCCTGTCGCGCTCTGCGATTGCGACGATCAGTCTGCGCTGCAGGGCATCTCCTACGTCTCGTGTCAAATGCTAGTACACCGTAAATGGGGCTGAACTCACCTTGGCCAATATTCTTCGAAAAATTGTGGCTGTCAATCTTATCTTCCAGCGAGTCCACTCTCTGACCACGCCCCGCATCCTTGGTGTGATTGGCTGCAGGGTTCAAGACCGACCAGACACGCTCTACTCCTTCACCGTCACTCTTCCCAACCCCTGGTTTGAAGCTCAGACTATTTTCCTTCTGGCACTCTTCGTTATGGGAGCTTGCGTGCCAAACAGGGAGTGCACATTGGACCGTGATGTTGTCCAGCGGGAGCTTCAGCTCCGTCGGCATTTTGTCGTGACGCGTGGGGAAGTTTTTTTTCCATTGACAGGCGATGTCATATGAGATTGTCAGTAGCATCAGGCTGAACCCAAGGAGCGCCGAGAGAATAATATAATCCATATTGGCATATCTATGCGTCTCATTAGTGAGCTTTCCTAACGAGAAAAGGGCCGGTCCAACCTTTCACCCTTCTGCAGGTCGCCCACTCCGTTTGGACGGACGCACTCATGACGAGCGCACACGCAGCCGCCGATGCCAGAGGAGCGCAAGCCAGTGGTTACGCATGTATCCTTTTGAAGGAGGGCAGCAAACGCAATACAAGTGCTTATCTGTTTGGCATTTCAGTGTCTGCACAACAAGACTAAACAACGTACATACATCTTTCTCGCCAACGTATTTTCTCAAATGGCGCCGGTACCGGTCAGGCTCGACCCAGTAGCTCCATCCCGGGCCTAATGGTGGGTCGTCGGTTTCATTTGTCCGCATTCTATTCTTCAATCGAAAGTTGGCGTCGACGGCGAGCAAGAGCATGTACAGGAATCTGTATCGTCCCCTCAATACATAGCCTCGAGGGTTAAGAGGTAATTATTCACCTGAAGCGCGGCTCCACGTCGCGCCAGTTTGGCGGCAGATTCTTTTTGTCTTGAGGGCACGGCCAGCAAGTGACTCCCGCCTCGCCTGCCTTGGTGGCGTCGATACCACCCGGTTTGTGTGCGCATCCAGCTCGATGCATACGGGACAAAAATGCCCACTGTCGCGCCATACGCTGGAAAGGCTTATACCGGTCCTGTAGAAATGTCGTTAGACGTAGTAGATTTCTGAAACGCGGCCTAAATGCGTACCGGCAACCAATTCATCCCAGTTGACGCGGTAGCGTCAGTCCCTCGTTCCATTGCATGAATGAAGTCGTTGACGTTCATGTTGCCCACTACGTTGTATAGCCTGAATGCCCTCAGCGTCTTGAACGTCGCACAAGTCGCGGGATCCGTAAGTGATGCAGGATACCATGTGTTGCGTAGGAGCTGGTCGACTTTGTCCGTACTATCCGATCTCGAGCAGCCGCAGTATCGCATGTGAATTTGATGGATTGTGGGCGCCTCGATTATCGTCATCTTGTAGGTTTTGTCGCCGGGGAATAAGCAGGGGAAGCCGCCGTGTCCGAGCTGATACACTAGCCCCAGCGTGGCGAGAGACGCGGTGACCCAAAATGAACCCGTCCACTCCTGGCACACAGTCGCTCGATAACTGTATCTGCGGGCAGAAACAATCGACGACTCACCTTGACAACGTGGAGAGGTGTTGTTGAGTGGTGGGATACGCAGCAGGCCCTGCACTGCAGGAATTCCCCGCAGTCACCGCACTTGAAGATGCGGATGGCGGTCGGGCCGTCCGCCGCATACGTCGCGTTGCAATACGCACATTTCGGATTGTGATAGTCGTTCCCCAGCCCGTTGTGTCGAAGGATTTCATCCGAGAATCTGGATTTCGTGGGCCGCCATAGAGACATAGGGTCAACCTAGATACAATGGACGCTGGTCAACTAATAGGCCCAAAAAACCGAGGACGATGAAATTACCGAGCTCGCGTACAGCTTCCGTTTATTGCTGGCCGGTGTCGAATCCACAGCATTAATCGGATTTGATTCCGAGTCGCGATTCTCATCATTGTCGTACCCCATGTCGGGAACCGGAATCCATTGGGCGTAAGAGTCGTCCAAGTCGGTCGGTTGCACGCTGTGATAAGGACCGCGGTGCCACTAGGCGAATATTTGGGATCACAAAGTGGCTGGTTCGTCCTCTAGGGCTCTTTAAAGTTGGTTCCTAATAGAGCGTGAGGCTGTAGGTGGTCTGCCTTGTTGTATCCGAGTGTGTGTGTTGGTCGAAGGTCGAAGGTGTGTGTGTGTGTGTGAGACCCGAGTGCTCGGGACGGGCTGAAGGCGGTTTACGAGCGCTCGGAGGCGACGTTGGTGGTGTCCGGTAACCTGTAGTCAGTATTCTCGGGTGTATAAATGAAAGGCAAATCCTTGAGACGATGTCCCTTGGCGGTGGTGACGAGCAAGCGCGTTGGTGGTCAACTCGAGGATGTAATTGGGGGATAAAGGTACAAGGTCAGGGAAAGAACTCAGCGTTGGACTAGAGTCCTCGACTGGAACTGTCTCCTTGTGGTAGCTGACTGGGAACTGAATCCGAAAGTCCACAAGTAATTGACTGACTACCCTCGATTCGTCCGACGCCTTTTATACCTTTTCCAAGCCAGTCACGTTGTCCGTCCCGTCGGCGTCCACAGCCTCGTTCCACATGCTCCTCGAGCCTCTTTCGACCTTCCGTGGCATTTCTGAGCTCCCAGACGGCCGATATTCGCGGACGTTGAGCTTCACGAGCACTCAGAGGTGTCGAAATTCCGAAATAGCACCATTTCCGAGTGTTCGTAAGGGATTCGCGATGTTCTGAGCCGTCGGAATGTGGTGGAATAGGTTATAATGGTGGATAGGACGTGGGGGAATGGTCGTTTGGTCGCAGACATGGCTATCCTGCCGTCGAGGGTCGCTCAAGAGTCGTTTGTAACGTTGTATGGGGGCTCAGAAATGGTGCAAGTTCGTAAGTCGCAACGGTGCGCGTGGTCAGGTCTCCCCGCGAAGCCCGAGTGTGCCTGGCGTGCCTGGTTGCCATCCTGGCCGGGTTCGGTGCTCGTACGAGTCATCGTAAACACTGGGATCGTCGAGTAACGAGTTGTTGGAAGTAGATCCGAATGAGGCAAGGTCGTTTCCTAATTGGGCGAATCTTGAGTGAGTGGGAATTCCGAGCCGTCGCGTCTCGTCCAGACAAGCCATGAGGCGGTGTGAGCAGTGCAGCGCGAACACAAGCCTCACAACGCGGCACTTTTTGTGGGCCACATTGAAAGCCTCTTCATGTCGTCGGAGACCGTCTGCCGAGAAGTAAACCCCGTGGTCAGCCACCAGCGCGGTGTCTTCTACCACGTTTCCACCAATCTCAAGGTCGTCGATGGCGGCAGCGGGTCGGCGAGGCATGTACTAGTAATATGGAGAAGAGATTGCAAAGAGCGTGAGATCCAAATATTCATCAAAGATATGAGGTGATGCGATGAGATTTTCGGGCAACAGAGATCTTCAAGCAAATGCAGAGTCAGAGAGCTCGGAAGTCAGACAGAGTTGAGTTGTTGCAAAGATTGGCTGGTCAGCCAGAGCCGGTGTGCACTCGAGTCGAGTGATGATCATGAAGGCGAGGCGCGCCACCGCGCCGAGTCGAAACTCAGCGCGGTTGCGTGAATTGGTGGTTTGTATTGATGTAGTAGACTAGTAGTATTGCGAAAGGCGAGGCTTCGGAAGTTCGGATGAAGCACAGCCACTGATTTTAGTTACGTTCTCGGGCCCCGAAACCCGACGAAACCCGACCTCGACCGCGACAAACTACAGCACTAGCGACGATGGCGCCTGAGGAAAAATCAAACCCTCCCAACTGTAGGTAACCTCACAGGCCTCCGCCATTCCCGGATATTTGCTCGCCAGCGCAGCCTCCTCCGCAGCGTGTCGGAACGGCGCCAAATACATGGTCTTACAACACACTGGGCAATCCCAACGCGTCTCCAGTCGCAGCCGAATGCAAACATAGCAATGACTGTGCCCACAAACGTACCTGCAAAATAATCAGTCCCAGCGCGTCAAAAGAAATCAAAAAGCAATTCAAAATTTAAGATCACTCACGACACTGGGTGGGACTTGACGCGAGCGCAGATACTGCACTGCTCGTGAGGTCTCTTCGCAACAAAGTCACCAGGTCCAACACCATCAGCCCATAGATCCTCACGCTTCAAAGGTTCACGGCGAGTCGCACGTAAACCGCCCCCAGCATCTGGCGTCGCGATCGAGAGTCGCTGTCGAGCGTGAATCGCGTGAATGGTACGCAAATATGGGTGTGCACGCGCAGGCCTGTTTCCGCTCCCAGTATGCAGGTCCAAAGCTGATTGGGCGCGCCATCGATTCCAGGCTTCGTCGCTGGGGCCGCTGTTGTTCCTTGCCCGTATCTCGTTGAAGGCGGTGCGTCCAAGGGGCCGTGTTCTACTGTAGAGGTTTCGGTGGACGCGTACTGTTGGTCTGACTGTGGCGACGTGAGTTCTCCACATCAATGTAACCATCATCAGCACTTACTGGGACTAGGTGGGGCGACACGATTTTCCCGTCCACCTCGCGCTGGGCGAGGTTGAGCCATTGGGCGATTGGCGCGAAAATTGGTAGTTAACGGAGTTCTTGGGGTATGGCCAACCTCCATCCCTTTAGGAGGCTCTCTTTCAACTATTCACGCACATCCTTTTGTGCACGTTTACTCCCTTTCGTCAAGTTCTCAACTCACCAATCACTCAGTCAGGACGCGTATCATTCTCGTTCCCGCGGACGCGCAATTACCCGCAATCACAACTTTGTTTCGTGTCCAAGCGAAACCCATTAAGTCACTTACTCTTTTTAGGACGCTTACGTCCACTGAGTGAGTTCGCGCAAGTGAGTTCGCAGAATGGTCTTTTCCAGTTTTAAAGCTTTCAGTTTTCAAGGTGGCCTTCCTGGCATCACGAGTACACATCAGGAATCTCGGAATGTTTGGTAAGGCAATGGTTACGCGGAATCATGCACAAGGGCTTCGGTTAACCGCGCCTTCTCGATTAGGACATTTCATATGTAACTTGCCATTACTATATACGGGCTTCCCCCATTCTGGTTGACGATCGCCAGATCGTGTCGGCTCGTTCCTTCCAGTCCAATAAACCTTACTGTTGTAAGTTCAATCCCAAGTACATTTTAATACTAAGTACAACCGCGGCGGAATTGCGAACTCACGCCGCCCGTAAATTACCTTGCTTGAACCTCCCTGTGCCGGGCGCCCGGGATCAAAATCAGTATATCTTTCCACACATGGATGATCTCCAGGTCCAGATCACTCCGGCTGGCCCTGAGCACGCACCCCCAAAAAAGAAAAAAAAGCTTATGGCAGCCCCAGGGTTCCCTTGGGATAAATTCGCTTGCGCGTACCACGGTTCTCAGATTTCCGGTGGAGCAGGCTACCGCATCAATTCACATTGCCGACTAACATGTGGGATTGTGCTAAAGTTTCGCGCGTACGGTAAATTTGTTGCCGCCACCCGTCCTGTTAGTGACGTCAGGAACCTGCAAGAATATTGGCGGCACAGGACAGACTTACCGCGAGGTGCAAGGGTTCGGGTTGGCAAAGGCCCATGTTCGTTCCGCCGCTTCACCGTCCGTGAAGACCCTGCGGGAGAGGGCGAAGTCGATTTCCACGTAACGCTCGCCGCGCTGCAGATCTTCCGAAGGTTCGCCTTTGATGTGCTTGCGCAACTGGAACACGCCATGTCCAAGGGGGAAAGCATACGACGCGCAGGCGGCCGTTTCCTTGCAAACGATGTCTGAAATGTTCACTTAGTGTGAACTCGCCAATTGTGAGTAATTGATACGCACGGATATCCGACTCGGTAGTGGTGTCGCCTTCGTCGTCGCTCACGGGGGCCAGATCAGAGAGATCATCATAGGGGTCGTCCTCGTCTACGGTACTAAGGCCTTTGTTGTGGACTTTCTCGGGCACTTTGTCGAGACCTTTCTCGTGGAGTTTGTTGGGCACTTTGTTGGGAATTTTCTCGGCCATGGAGGGTTGAGATTGAATGAACGCTGCACGAAACGGCACGTAAGTAAAGATCCGTTCCTCCGGGGGCACAACACACCAACCTATCAGGTAAGGAACGTCCCAGGGGTTGAAACCAAGGAAGAACAAAGTCTAGGACCACAGGAGATAATTTCTGAAGGTTTGATGAGCAATGTGAAAGTTGAGAAGGGTGGACGCAAATCTTAGATCAGTCGGGCTAACCGGCCAAACAGAGCCAAGAGGAGCCGCGCTACTCGATTGGACAGAGCCATGAGAAACGGCTGCATGCAATAATAAATAAGTGCGGCGACTGGTCTGTCTCCAACTTAACTTTCGCCCTCCAAGATGCCTCCTGGTGTCATGCTCCGCCGTGGTCGCTCTTCCGCCCGCTTCACTTTCAGCCGACAGGCCTTTGGTGCCCCCATTCGCAGCCAGATCGCCTACTCCTTTGTCGACGCGCTGAAATTCGAAAATGAGCTTGTCATCCATCGCGAGGACGCGGACCCCGTTTACCGTGGCGAGGCAAGACTCCATGCCTTATCCCCGAGTCTAATACCTATTAATTCTGCTTTCAGATTCGTCCCCACGAGTCTTGCGCTCCGTACCTGGTCCCCCTGCACCTCCAACCTGACGTCGACAGCGACGACGACGACGAGCTCACCAGCAATATCGCAACGCGTCCCGTCACTCCGGAAGCCACGTCGTCGTCGTCGTTTTCCGCCCGTTCGATCACTCCTGAGACGCGCTCGTCGTCTGTTCTGGATGACCTCAGTCCGCTCTCATCCTGCCCCCCCAGTCCCACCGTGGCTGACATCCCCGCTGACATCCCGAGTCCCACCGTGACCGACATCGTGCAGGCCAGCCCCACCACCCTCGTCACTTATGCCCGCCGTGACCGTGCGCGCGCCGCCCGTGCGAAACGCGAGGCCGCGGCCGAGCTGGCTCTCCGAGTCGCCGCCGCAAAGAGGCGCCTCACTAATTTAGTCGTGGGGCGTCCTAAGCCTCGCCGCTCTGGACGCCTCCATCGCGAGCTCAGCCTCCAGGAGAACAGTCCCGGAGTCTACACCACTGAGGGCTTGGTCGCTATTGGCCACACTATCGAAGAAATCGACGCCGAGTGAGTGGATAGCATTTATTACGAGTTTGCAAACTACTCACAGAGTAACCACAGGACCTTGACGCCGCTCGTCGACAATCAAGACATGGTTATGGGTCTTGTCAGCGGCGCTCCCAAAGGTCAGCTGAAATGGTGGGGGTACGTTATGAAACAGATTGGGAAGAACATGGGTCGTCTGTACCGCAACGGCGAGTTCACGAACCTTGGTCACCAAGAGGCCACTGTTCGCTTCGGAACGGGTTTTGGAGATCTTGGACCCGTACGTCTTCTGTTTTATGCGCATCAGTGTATCTGACTTTGATGAAATCCAGAAACCCCACCGCATCCTCCAGAAGAAAGCCAACGTCACGGAAATTCACCTCATTCTAGCGAGTCCCGCCTTTGGCGAAGTTGCAGCCTATCAGAATCGTAAGTGTTGTCTCTGTTAAGCATAAAACTCTGAGTAAGTGTCGCCGTCACCAGATATGTTCGAGCTCGCCGCCCCCACCCTCTACGCCCATCTGCGCGACATGGTCGAGCTGCTTCGCATGCGCCACGGGCTTGCTACGCCGTTCCCCAACTCAGTTTTCACGACTTGCGAGATTGCCTTCTGCGATGTCCCCAACGTCTCGCGCAAGAATTGGGAGTCGACGTTCTACGGCTTCGAGGCGATCACGTCCTGCGGCGACTACGACTGGAAGCAACGTGGCGGCCTCATCCTCTGGGACGACGACCGCATCATCCCCTTGCGTCCTGGAGCGACTGTCATATTCCCGGGGGGCACCAAGCGCTATTCCTTCATCCCTGTGGCGCCGCACGAGACACGGTACATCTTCCGTCAGTATTGCCATGCGAGCGCGCTGCGGTTCGTCGAGAAGGGTCGCTGTGACACGGATTTTGAGGCCGATGCGTCCGATTCTGAGGTGGAGGCCTGGGAGACCAAGCGGGCGCGTCGTGGAACAGCCGCCGCCCGTATGTATAGCAAGCTGAAGGATATCTATGTTTGCTAGGTACTAAAAACGTAGTCAGTATTCAAAAGGGAGCTGATTTTACTTACATCTTTATCACATAACGTCTGTCTGTCTTTTATCGAATAACCCCCCGTCTCTTGAACTTTGTGGCCATCCCTCAGCCTGAACTGAAGCCTAAGAGATATTGAGATCACACGGACGATGGTGTCATGCAGCTGACACTGAGTCGGATCTGGTGTGAAAGCAGGATATAAATTTGTGTATAAATTAAAAACATGGGGTATTGGGCGAAGGAGGAGCGTAAAACTCAGGTAGATTCTTCACCCGCCGGGTCTGAGGCGTCCATAGTGATCAACTGCGAGTCGTCCAGAGTGTACCCAACTGGGAGATAACCCGCCTTGATTGCTTTGGCAATTCGTCTCTCCTGTGCGTTGCGCTTTCGTTGCGACTGCTGCTTCTCGTAGGCCTTGTAGGCTTCTACACCGAACCTATTCTTATAGACCCTACACTAGGCTTTAGGCTTCTGCGATGCAACGGGATCATAATATGGACTTACTGAACACGGCGCGTCGCCTCCCAATCACGGAGTTCCTCCCGATTCCTGGGGAAGTAAAAGTACAGATTATGACGGGAAAGGAAGGAACACAAACTTTTCTCGGTAAGTCGCCTGGTGCAGCCGCGCACGCTCAGCGGCGGCCATTTGCTCCTCCACGGGACGAGACTTCAGCTGCGCGCGTTTCCTGTGTGGGGTTTGTACCCGAGGTGTGTGAGAGAGCGCGACTCGGAGCTTACTTGGCCATACGCAAACGTGCTTTCTCGCGCCACACCGCGGCACGCGCAGCCCTAGCAAATAGTCAGAAAACAAGGGGGGTGGACACAAAAACGACAAGCCTGACTTGAGTTCGAGGTCGGTGGGACCCCAGCGGTACTTGGAATAAAGGGGAGGCGGGTGCATGGAGATGAGCACAGAGAGGAAAGGTACAAGTCACAACATGGAACACATCATGATGTCACGTTAATGTCCCCGTTGGGCCATTACACCGAGAGGAATCAAAGTTTTGAGTGCACAAGGGAGAGCGTGCAGATAAATCCACTTGGAAGGTACCCTGGATTAAGTTCTAAAATCATAGTCTCAAATTGCAATTGAAACCTTACCTCCGCGTCCACTGTGGCTGTGGTGTACGTATCTTCCAATTCTGTGGCGAGTTCGCACCATCAGACGCGAACAAAAAGCCCGACGGACGAGTAGCAAAAGGCCAGGGTATTTTTTTTTTCGGTATGGCGTGTTAAATGTATTTCGCCACAAGGGGGTGGTTCAAAGTCGCGTGTTCGAGGTCGAGTTGGTGTGGAATTTGTCGAAGTACGCTTTGAACTGATGTGGTGAGTTCGCAGTGTTGAACGACAAGTTGACGTGGAATGAGCAGCTTTCGAGAAAAACTGAGGACGGGAACGGATTGCGCCATGTTGATTTTCAAGGAGTGGTTGGTTTCATGGCATTTGAGCTGGGTGAGACGCCAAAAGTGACGACTTTGTGGTAAGTTTTCAGTATGGAACTGGAGACAAGGTCTTTGAAGCAAGAATGTGAGCAGTTCGCACCATCAAACTTGAATTATATCTGCATTAAATCGCCAATAAATACTGTTACGTCGAATTTTAATTGAACACTACAGGGCAGTATTTAGAAAGTTTTTGCCTACTCCGATTTGTGAAGGGATTCCATAGCGGCAGGAAAGAAATTGAACATCACCAATATTTCTGTGGTGAGTTCGCAACATCACGTCAAACGTGGTGAGTTCGCACCCGGGTGATTGTACCGACCGTTTTTCCTCTTCCCTTGGAAACAGTCAGCCGAGCAAAAAGCCAGTAGGAAGTAAAGATGGAAATAAAGAGGACATACTGCCGAAGTTAAGCTTATTGGTGAGAAGGAGAGCGAGTAGAAAAAGATTGGCAACGCAATGTTTGTGGTGAGTTCGATCTCTGCTGTAGGGTTAGGGTTTAACTTTGCCTGTAGCGCAGGGTACCGCCACTCGGGCCACGACCGTGCTGTCGGCAGGGTTTCCGGTCGAGATGCCGCAGCGCTTCCGGTCGAGATGCCGCAGTAAACGATCATCCCGACTGATGCGAGTGGCGCTGTTGGGATTCTTTCATCGCGATATATAGAGGAGACAGTAAAATCATCGAATATATTTGAGAGTATTTAAAGAAAGACATCGGTGTGATAAGCAGGGGGCGGCGCCGCCTTTGTGTTGCCGCGCGCGCGCGCGCTTTCAAATTTACTCAGTGCAAGGGAAATGCCTTGCACGGACTCGTGCAACATGCCGCGCACGCCAACGGTGTTGAGCTGGCATTCCAAACTGCAAAGGGGACAGGTAAGCAAAATAGGTAGGAAAGGCGGGGGAGACTCACTGCGAACGGTAAACCCCCGGAGTGATCCCGCGGTATACCACGTACCATCTCCCATCGAATTCCTCGGCGCCGTGAAGGGGATTGACCCCGTCAGAAACTTGAACAGGTTGAGGGAGAGTGGGGGATAGCGGCGACCACGGGGAGGCTACAGTTGCGTACCCATGAGTGCTCGAGGGCGTAAGCATAGGCCGCCTCTGCCTCAGCGACGGTGCTGTAGCCTCGAAAGATGCAGCCGCTGACCCCCTTGACAAGCCGCTCAGCTTCGGCCCTGGTATGTGGTTAACTACATAAGGTGGGGATTGTTGACGAGGACGGACCAAGTGGACAAAACCCCAGTGTCACGGCCGACGAATACCACATAGGCAGCTTTCTTGGTGCGAGGTTTGTTGCGGCGGCCCCCAGGCCTAACGGTGTGGACATGCCCATCGGGGACCCCTTGGGTGGCGGCACCGGCGATAGACCTGGTTGGCAGAAATTAGACCCAACAGAAAACAAACAGGGGATGGAAACACTTACCACTCTGTGGTATAGCCACTCGTTGCAGGAGAGTCAAACCGATAGACCGGGGGCGGAGCGCTGGAGGCAGAATTATAGATCCAATTCCTCATTGCGGGGAAGGTGTGACGTTGAACGGCCGCGGCGGATAACGGTGTCGGGGAAGGTGTTCGGGGCGCGGCGTATGTTGGCGATGACGTCCGTTCATCGATAGGCTCGTTCATCAGGTTGAGGGTGGCCATGAGGGAGACGAAGTCATTGTCATCGCTTTCAGTCGACATTGAATGCTCGGGAAAGGAAGGAGGAAGTTGGAGGGGGGAAGTTTGGAGCACAGGAAGAAAGAGACCCAGACCCCCAAGATTGCGGGCACCGAATTACCCGAAATTTAATCACAAGAAACTCGGAAACGAGAGGAATTTGGAAACGATCAGAAGGCGAGAGGTCAGGTGGAGGATCTGCGCGGCTATCGATAAGTTATGCCAGGATTTGGACAAGCCCTCCATCGTTGAGGAGGCAGAATGCTCACCTCTCTGTGCCTCAACGGCTAGCAGTCCTGGAGAAAGTTGGTCGAAGTTGTTCGAAGTTGAATTGAGTGGATTGGGGGAGGTCAGGTAAACACATTCTCACCGGATCCGTGGAACCGCAATCAAGGACGTGCGGGGTTAGTACTCGTTGCGGAATTATTGATATCATTCCGCGCAGTCCGTTTTGTGGGAACCTGGCCCTTGATGTCGACAATTAAAGGAGTCAATTGGAGGAGTAGCACTGCGCGTCAGTCAGACGTTCTCTGCTGCTGGACCAAAACACATGAACGTACAGGCCGAGGAAGTGCAAAAAAGTTTTGTCGGCTGAAGGGTACCGTAACTGAAATCAAGAATGAGCAGTTACGGTTTACATCAAGTATGAGCAGTTACAGTTTCGCGAATCATTAAGATTCGCGGCCGAGATGGGACCAGATCTGTCTCCGTTTGGTTCCGTCTGCGTCCGTGTTGATGCACATGAAACTGCGCCTGGGCACAATTCGTCGATCACACGAACAACGGTCAATTGGGCTTGAATGCAGGTATTGTGCGAGTATGGGACCGCAATTGGTGTGGTTGAGGAGGGCCGCATAGGCATTTGAATCTGTGGGCGGAATCGATTGTCGACGTACGTGACAGAAAATGGCAAGTGTCAATAGTTCACCGCCACACCTGATGGTAGCAGCGGCGATCTTACTTCATTGAGAAAGAAGTCTCAACTAAGTTATTTTTATATCCCTCGACCACACGATTCCGGAAGTACACACAAAATCAAGCATATATTCAGCCGGGACATCGTACACTAAAGATAGTAGACTACATGAGGCGCCACTGGGGTGGACAATTACAATCAGACGAAGTGCAATGGAAGAAGAAAGGACTACTTACTTCCAGTTACTTGGGAATGACAGCGAGCAAGGCGAAGTTCAGCATCTCGTTGAAGGCAGCGAGAGCCAGGGCCTGCGATTTGTAGCTCTTCATGCGGGAGCCGGAGACCCCAACCGTGGCAGCAAGGGCCAAGGGGTTGCTGAGAGTGACGCCGATGAAGGTACCCTTGGTGATGGCATACCAGAGTGGGGAACTCTCGTCGTCCACCAGAGGGTCCTCTGGAATGGCCGACAAGGCCACAGGAGGAAACAACGATGAAGAGCGCTCCCGCAACCCAGGGGCCTCTGGTCTGGAAGGTGGGCCCAGGGGCCACGACGGGTGCGGCGGCGGCGTCAACGGGTGGTAGGGAGGCGGCGCGGGGCAGGCGTAACGGCGGCGGCAGCGGGAGCTGGCGCAGGTGCCGAGGGAGCGAGTCCAGGCTGAGCTGCAGGGGGGGGGGGGGGTCAGAAGGCGCGTGCGTACAGTTGGGATATACAGCTTACCTTGAGAAAGTGTGGCCATAGCGGCGGTCAAGAATTGCATGACTATTTGAAAGGTTGTTAGGAAGGGAGTATAGATGACGGAGAGGTGTACCTTGTTCATTGTTGGGGGGCGCCGCTGCTGCAACAGAGTTGTGCTCTGTTCCAGAAGCTACGGGGGAGACGTTGGTCATGGTCGCTGGAGAAGATGGAAGTGTGAAAGAAGGAGGGGGTGGTAAACAAGAACATACGATTAAGCGTTTTAATAGCGGGGATTGAAACTCCGCCATCGATGCACATGATTTGTAGACGCGCAAGGGGAAAATGCTATCAAAAAGAAACCTTAGCGACATCACTAACTCACCACTACGAAACTCCGCCATCGAGGCACATGATTTGCAGGCGCGCGAGGGGGAAAAGAAACCTTAGCGACATCACTAACTTACCACTACGACGGCGAACGAGTTTGCGCGAAGAGTGCTGAATTCCAGGTGAGCCCCTTCTTTTGTGGCCAATGAATCTACGGCTGACAGGAAGCAGGACAATATGGCGCGTTCGAAGCGTGAACGCAGACGGATTCCAAAAGCCGAAAGGCGAAATTTGAGGTTGTGGGCGGAGGGTGCTCGAGAGAATATTCTTACTCCCCACCTCACGGACTACGGTCGCGCGCTCGACAGAGGCTGGCTGTACGAGCGAAAATACTGGAAAAGTGTCTGCCCGCGAATTTCATGCCCGAGTCGATTGGAGGATCGAAGATCACGAGGAGCCGGAGTTGAGAGATTACGACCCCCAAAGCCGTGATACCTCCCGAGAGTCTGCCAGAGGACAAAGAAGTTGCAAAGTGACGCGAATGAAGGTGCTGAATGAGGTAAGTCACACTGTGACTTGTCACGAACAGCGAGCTCACTTCGCTTCTGCCTCGCAGCACATTCGCCGATGGTTCCTCTATCGTCTCCGCAAAACTCGCAAACAAAAGCGTGCTGTGTCGTTTGACCCCACCAAAGACCCCTTCTCCGTCCTTCTTGCAAAACTGTCTGGCGTCACTGCACCACCGAAAGCTCGACAAGCCTTCCAAAGTTCATGCACGAGTCTTATTCTACTCTAATTGCACCCCACCGTTGCTGAAAAATGGGCCCGGGAACGCGAAACCAATCTCGGAGCCTCGAAACAGCCAAAGGCGGGGTTTCGCGCGCAAGTGGCGCGGTGAGCTCTTGCGGCGCTCGAACCGGAGGAGCAAACGGCAATTGCTGCACGCGCCAAAGAGGAGGCGGGCAACGAAGAAGGCCGCGTACCAGAAAGCGATGAAGGATCGTGCTTCGACAGCACCGGCGGACCGTCAGAAGTAAGTCTTATCTTAGCTTACATTCCTTAAACACAATGTTCTGACGAATCCCTAGATGCATTGATGCGTTGCCAGAATTCGTGGGGCCGATTGTCCGTGGTATACAAGAGTCCACGGGTCTGCACGTTTGCTTCATCGTTGGCGGACCGATGCCCAAATACAACGGCGAGTTGCGAACACTTCAGTAAGTCGGCCCTGTTTCGTTGGGCTGCACGTACAGGAAGCTTAATGTCTTCACCAGTGTTGCTCACGGCCGAAACGAAACTGGGGGAGGGGATACCTGGCCGCCAGTGGGACAAGACTCGGTTCACAAAGCAAGTCGTGGATTTTATGACGGAATACCTCGGTACAGCGTTCAGTGCGTATCTCTTTTGGTGGGGACTGGGCGAAGAGAGATTTACCGTGATTATAGCCCCTCAGCAGTGTGCCGCCTCCTCCCTCACACCCGACGCCGCGTTGGCGGGAGCAAAATACACCATAGCATCCAAAAGCGACGGGAAGGACAGCGACTCCAGTGGGTCCGAGGCCAGCGAGCTATCAGAGGAGACAGCGGTGGCTCGGATTCGGACAGTGGGAGCGACTCAAGTGACGACGAGGACTCGCGTCCCCTCAAGAAGAAAAAAACTGCATCGGCCCCCACCGACAAGGGCAAGGGGGGGCTCGGTCAAGCCGCACACCCTCAC
>JARJCM010000741.1:0-24667 GCA_029233265.1 Mycena alexandri | reverse complement strand
AATCTTGGAAAGGATTTTCCGAAGCCGCGAGTACGTATGTATCTTCTTCGGACGACACAATGCGATCAACTTGGTCTCCTGAAAATCAACAGTTTCAATTGTCACTGTACATAGCTCAGCTCAGGTTCAACTTCAATTGCGTACACCGCCAAAGCGCCCCCAGGTAGCGGCTACGTGGAAGCGAGGAGATAGACACATGTTGGCGGCGGCTGGTCACTAGCTGATTTCAGCTGGATTCCAGGTGAATTCCGAATAGCTCCACAGTGGAGCCATTCGAGAGTGGCCGCCAGCTGGGCTGAAAGCTGGCATCCATTTGGTTCATTATCCTTCTCGCTTATTATCTCACACCAAAATATTATCCCTGTCAGAAACAACTATATTCCGAACGGTATCTAGCCTGTATTCTACTTAATCAACAACTTCCCCGTCATCTTCCGGGGACGCCTCCGTCGCCGTGCTCGCGACATCAACAATATTGCTGCAATGCTCGTCAATCTTGTAGTTGTCCGCGCCGTGGGCTGCTCGGTCCTTTTTGAGAATGTGCTTGAATGCCCTGCGAACAATAAGTAATAAGAGACGGCGACGCGACGCAAACTGAATGGATAACACACCTGGTATTTTCTCAGAGTCACCCTCGGCCTTGTTGCGAATCTTGACATTGCGAACTTGACGTTGCGAATCTTGACGTGCGAAGAGAAACTTGGACTTGCTTGGGCTGCAGGCTTGTAGATTTGAGATGGTTTGAGGGTTAATTCGCCGCCCGACTTTCTGCAGATGTTGGCGCAGCAGCGGGAGCCTTGATGATGCGGCACTGCGGCAGTAAAGCTTGAGGCGGCCGATATTCATGTGAGCCGCAGCCCGCAAAGACATTACCACCCAATTGTTGGGGACTTGGATTGTTTTGCAGTTGATGGTGTTGATGGCATGGCTAGCGCGCTTGAGTAAGGGAGGCGGGAGCGGACATGGTGTGGAAAGAAAATGGGTGGTGGTGATATGGAGATGGAGGTAGAGCTTTTACTGGCCAGCGCGAGCCTAATTCGGCTTGCGGTTCCGGAGCGCACGGCGGAAGCTCGAGCCCCAAGATGTTGACCGTGCGAGGAGGGACTTGAGGGTTTCGAGAACATAGCGCCGCCGTCCGTGTCCGGTTTGATGACGGGTCGTGCCGCCGGGAGGGGCCTGCGGTCGAGGGGCTGTCTGTGCTTCAAAGCTCCGTGCTTCGTGGGTGGAGTCCGCTGGAAGGAGTTCGCGGCGAGGGAGGATGAGGAAGAGAAAGGAAGTGGGGCCAACGAACATCCAATCACGTGTGTGATTACCGTCGTTGATCGCGCACGGACCATCAGCGGAGTTTCAAACACTTGGCCGATTTCTAAAACTTCATGGTGTTTTGCGTCGCCTCTAGGAGGCAACTGGTCTTCGTTTTGAGGGGGCTCGTAGGGTTAGGTATGGACATTCTGAAGTGAATCTACGACACCGGGAAATATTCGACCGAAATAAAAAATTCGTCAAAAGATCAAAGACTTGATGCACGCCGAAAGACCAGTTTCTCGAGGCTAAGAGGCTGATCCCAAGACAAAGATGCCGAAAGATACCTTTGGAAGATGTAAGCACACATTACTGATGAAGTGCTGAATTCAGAGGGCGATGACGATTGTATCAAGGTTCGGACAAGGTTCGGACGATGATTTAAAGCATGTAGTTACAAAAATACAATCCACCTAGAACTGATATAGTCCAGGTATATGGCCAGTGAGTGGGAAACATGTTGTGGCCAGCTGGAAATTCAGCTGACGCATGCAGCTGGAATCCAGCTGGGTTTCAGCCGATCACCAGCTTTCGCACTACACATCAGTCGCATGGTCGCGTCGGGTGGACCCTATGTGAGGGCACTTTGGCGGTGTATGCCCGACTATGATCCTCCTGACGAAGGCCATTTTCGGTGCAAGACCTCAACAGAGTTTTTGTTTACGAAAGAATTATTGAACGAGCGGGTGCGTTACAGATTTTCGACGTTTGGCCCATCTCAACCCTAAGTTTTCAATCGACATTGCTGCTCGCTCTATACCCTTAACGGGACCGCGCTGGAATATACCTACCTACTTACCCTACGTTCTCCCCCTTCATAATTACCTGTTGTTACCTCGCTGCTTTGCTCCGATCGTGGGACTATCTTTCACCCGGACCGCGGTTGCGCGGTTGCGTTGCTGTGCCCAATTCATTCGGATCGTTGCATGAAATTCGGTTCGTCAGCAGCAAGCAAGGGAAGGTATAAATGGCCTCCAAAGACAGCGAGGATGACATTACCCCCTCTGCCCCGACCACCATCCGGTCTCTTCTGCTGTGCGGGTTTATTCCCTGCCCGTCGGCTTCACCCTCTTTCCCGCCGAAAAAGCACCCTGCCACTCTTTTGGGCTCCTAGCAAACCTTCAATTATACACGACATTGGAGTGCGGGTGCGTCGCCGTAGTCTTCCGCCTTTTCCTAGGTTCGTTATTCGTTCAGTTTGGTTGGACTCTGGATTAACTCGAATTTAGACCTTCGATGCTCCCAACTCCGGCAACTTGCACGTGAGGACCTCACTCCCGACGGGCGAGTGCAAAGAGCGTGACCCGGACTTGAATGGACAACGCCGCCGTAGACACGCAAAGGCCGGTTCGTGACTTCGCCAACGTTTCATTTTCGCACACTCACTCGACGCGTTTGCAGCTATTGTTCACCATCGAGGGAGACGAAACACCGTTGGAGCACGGACTGTAAAATACAAAGAAACACGAACCGGAGCGAAAGAAAGAGGAAACACGAATAGACTCTTTTTTCGATTCGGTATTTTGAGTACCCAGGGATACACGCAGCGCGAAGCGAGAGTGGGATCGGATAGGATTACAAGGTCCTCCGCCTCTCACGACAGGTATTTGAAGTTTTCCGCGAAGATTCTTCCAGGATCGCATCTCAGTACGCGTTCTTGAGAATGGTGCGAATTCTTGGAAAAATTGAGGGCTTGAGGTGGCGATGCGTTAAGCATTGATTCTGCAATCTGGGACAGCTTGAGGCAACTTGTATGAAAAATCCAGGCACTTGAACGTACAGAGGTTGAAGGTTGAATCGCACAACAAGGTTGAACATGCCTGAAGGAACAGGGCTGAAAGATTGTTGCCGGAGTTCTCGGTTTCATGCAGATCCTGGGTCGTTGTTGTTGGAGTTTTGATGTTGGAGGCTTGAGGCCTTGAGTCCCGAAGCGAAGGTTCTTGAGGCCTTGTTGAAGACGTTTTTTTCAAATATTTTAAGGTTCTTGTGCCAGTCTTATTCTGGAGGGTCCCGTGGGTTGAGGTCCTTGAAGACAGTGTTTCCACCGGGGGCGTCAAATCCATGACCGGAAATGTCTCTAGTCCTGGTTGAGTCCTGGTCACCGTCGTCCTGTGCGATTGGCAAAATTTTAGTTACCGAACATGCGATGTCCCGATTTGACCATGAATAAGTCACGCGCTGAATTCACAACTATTCCTCATCGTCTTGTTTAGTTTGGCCGACGAAAATGCGTGCGCGCACGGAGCGTATATTCGGCCATTCGCGCGCATTCAGTGGTGCAGAGAGTGCAGGCAACGAGGCGAGAAAACAAAAAGAGCACCTCACCACAGCGCCGAAAGGACTTGGATTCGAGGTTTCGTCCGGTCCAGGGGCGAAAGTTTTCCTTGCCATCACCCAACTCCATCACAAACGTGTGCTTTGGTCGAACCTTCTGGGAAGCCCAAACAAAAGAAGCACCTATAAATCTCCTCTTTCCCACACTCATGAAGCGCGGCTTTTTAACTAGCAAGGGCAAGGGCAAGGACGGCGCACGGCGTATTGGTACGAATTTTTGCCATCGAGGTCTTCGGTGCATGGTGCTGATCCGCCTGTTGCAGCACGAAACGCAAGTGAAACGGGAGAACCAGTTCCATTTCGCCCAGATTCCAAGTTCCAGTTTTCCGACGCCTGCCGCTTGTACTCTGGCGACCCTCGTATCATCGCCGCTGACCACCGACTCTCCTCCCCGTCGCACTTTTTCTTTCTCCCGTCCGCCGAAAACGCGACCATGGTCATCATTGATTCGTTGTCGAACGCGAAGCTGATATCTTTGTTGCCGCTTTGGGAGAAACCCATTCCACCGCCACCGGCCGAACCCGCTTTTGCTATCCGTGAAAGCGGTGTTCACGGCGTCGGCATGTTCGCGACGCGTCCCATTGCGCGGGGGGAACTCATCCTTCGCGAGCGCCCCACTTTCGTCTTGAACAATTACCTCTCTGTGCACATCGACCAACATCACGCCATCTACGAATCCGCACTCGCAGGACTGTCTTCTAGTGCGCAGGCGGCCGTCTGCAACCTCCACAGCTCGTTCCCGGAGACGCCGGAGATGAGCCGCATGCGCGGGATCATCCTCACAAACGCCATCTCCGTGAGCCTTCCGCACGACAGTACGATCCGCTACCACGGGATTTGCCCCCGACTGTGCCGCGCGAATCACTCTTGCGTCCCAAACGCGCATTTATCGCACGTGTCGGAGACGTTCGAGTGCAAACTGATCGCAATACGGCCTATCGCAGAGGGGGAAGAAATCACCGTGTCGAACTTGGACTCCCTCTCCGTGTCGAGGGCGGAGCGACGAGAGTACTTGCAGGAGAGGTATAAGTTCGAGTGCCATTGCGCGGCGTGCGGTCTCCCGGAGGCAGAGGTGGCTAAGAGCGACACGCGGCGGGCGGCAGTCGCGGCGTATTTGAAGCATATGCAGGCCCAACAGACCGTGACCGTAGCGCGCGTGAAAGACCTAATCAAGTTGGCGGAGAGAGATGGGATGGTTGAAGAGGCGTTGGTGCTGGCGTTGTTGGGGATGGAGTACGCGGAAAGTGCTAACAACAGTCCGGAAGCGCTTGGCCTCAAGGCGCAATGCATGAACTTCATACGCATGCTGGATGGGAATGATTCGAACAAGCTTGTTGCTTTTGCGGAACAGATGAACTTGAGCCCGGAGCAACTGGCCAAGGTGTTGGATGACAACACAACTGAAACCCTGGGCTTGAATATCGAGGGGTTTTTCAAAACCTGTTGGGGAGTGTAGCGAAGAAAGCAAAGTAAGTAGTCTTGAAGTAAGTAGTCTTGAAATTGAACATCTACAAGTGAAAATTTGCTTTGACAAGCCCTTTCTTTGTCGAACCAGCGGCCTGAAACCTGAAGAGTGCTCGGACTCGAAGTAATCCCGATTCATTGCTGTAGATGATTGTGCACTGGTCGAAATTTCAGTGAGCCGGTTGACGCGTTTCTGTGTGTGGGCTGTCTTGGAGTAAAAGACGCATCAAAGACGCATTGCAAACGAAAGAGCGATGATGGTCAAAAACTCGGCAATCAGAGTGTTCAGCAATAAATAGGGGTTATGCGAAAACTTTTCCTACACATACAGCGTGGGTCCTTGAACAACGGCAGCGAGGCAGGAGAGTCTCTAGACGGTTATTCTTCATTATCGATCAAAGAATTATTATCCAGTCCGAACAAGCCAAAACGATCGTAGTACGCGAACGAGCTGTCCAGACCACGGGAGAGGAACGACTCGATTTTCGGCTTTCGATAACAGTTCTTTTTCTCCTAGTTCTCTGTGTACAATCGCAAAGCGTCGGAGACCCTGCACAAGCTCCGTCCGTCCGCGGATAAATTTGCGTACATCGTATTTCTCGAGTTCATCATAATCGCAGTTCGTGATCACAAGCTCCTGCAACATTGGATGGATCACCTCTTCCGGACCAGGGGTGAGGAGATCCGGAAGCTGTTTTATGGTAGGTAACCGGAATCCTGGCGGTGGGAGTGGGTCGCCGAAAATATTCGCGTTAGTGCGACTGTCGTATACACAAAGCCTGGTAATGGTCGGGAAAGAACGTAAATGTTAAATTGCAGGAAGGAATCACTTGTGGCTCAATGATGACAGGTTGAAGCGCAGGTCCTGGATGAATGGGTCGGACCTCATTCCGGGAGAAAGGCATGCAACGCGTATTGCATCGGAGGGCAGACGACGAGGACGGGAGATCAGCGCTCTATGAACGGCAATATACACCTGTATTTTATCGAGAGGTCACGAGTGGTTTCGTTGAGGCGCAAGTATGAAGTCGATGGTTGAAGGACTGTTGAAGGGAGATTCCATCGCGTTCATGAGTTGACAATCTGAATGACAGGGTGCGAGAAGGGTTCGGAGGCTGTGCTTCGGTTTGTCCTTGTTTCTTTTCATCACGGACTTCTCTTCGTCCTCATTGATATCGCGTTTGCCGCTATCTTCTGTAACCTTCGAAAATTACCAGTCGCACGAGCAACGCCGTTGCCACCGCAAGCCTATAAGTTATGCAGAGTCCAAATCAGAAATCTACCTCTCCCGCCACGCCCAGCGCAATAAGTCCTTCGAACGCAAGCTCGGCAGCCTATGTAAGGGAGTCGGGCACGCTGGTAGTCTCGCAGGCAGACTCTATATACTTTCTGTGAAGATAGTCGTGGAAGTTGCAGGTATGTTGAGTTCAAGGGTCGGTGAGCAAGGGCGCCAATGGACGGCACCCGTATGCATCTTGTTTCTTCAAGTTCTAATACTCGTCCAAACTCCGATGTCACTTCCATCCACTTGCACGTCATCCTACATCCTCTTGTTGCCCGCTTTCACGGCTACGTTCCTCAACGTCCGCGCTACCCTACTGGTGCTTCTCACTCCGCGTCTTACCCCTTGGGTGAGCCATGGCCGAACGATGGATCCGGAGGGAGATGGTGTAGAAGGGTGCGTGTATCAACATGCACCTAACGTACTGTACTAACGACTCCCATTTCAGTTCGTGCAGTTCAAACCCGCGGCCGCGGTGAAGGGGGACCGCCGGCACCAGAATACCTCGGTTGTGCGGAAGGCGTATTGGATGTATGACGAGGAGACGGGTAAGGGTGGGTCGGTGAGGCCGTGTAGGCCGTTGAGGTGAGAAGAAGCTGTTTCAATGGCACACCTTGATGCTGCCTGAGATCTGTCGCACGTCTCTAACTCTCTGGGACTAGAAATGTACACCAACCATTGCGAGTTGCGAATCCGCATGGGCTTAAGAGCACCAGAATCCACCAAAATAAAGACCCTTGACCATTACAAACTTGATGAATGGCTTTCGATTCCGATTTGATGGTTCCGTTGGAACAGACTCAATAGTGCGTCGGCGTCGGCTAGTGTTTATCTATCAGACGCCCAACTATGTCGGCTTATTCTGCCCGTATGAGAATCTCGGAGGCCGTTATAACAAGAACGATTCTTCCCTTCAACCATCTCTCCACCATGCTTCTAGCGGCGATACCACTCTGGTGCTTTCTGGCAGCCACCGTGTCTGCCCATTCGCCGTCGTTGGTGAAACACTCGCTCCCTGGCGTCCCTTCTAGGCTGGGCCGAGCTCGCGGACGGTGAATTATCTGCAGAAAGAGGCCTCAACTTGCGCTTTGGTCTCACTCAGCACCGTTTCTCTCACCTGGAGGCCTTGCTGCGGAATATTAGCGATCCAACCCACTCAAGTTACGGCCAGCATCTCTCGAAGGACGAGGTGCTTGCTCTTTCGAAACCTTCCAACGAGACTCTCCAGCTTGTGGACGGCTGGCTCGCGACATACAATGCCAGATCTGTGAAATGGACCACCTCTCAGGACAGCGTTTCGGCAATAGTTCCTGTCTCCGCCGCCGAGGACATGCTATCCACGCGTTTTGGTATTTACGAGCATACCAAGAGTGGAAATCGTGTTGTTCGCACCCTCAGCTACAGTCTCCCACATGACCTCATTCCCCACATCACATTTGTGCATCCGACGACCGCCTTTTTCGACCCGATGGGACACGGGATGGGCAAATTCACTTCTGGTAAAGACACGGCCGCTACCGCGATGCCCCCGCCGCTTCTCGAGAAGCGGCCTGTGGTCCTTAACCAAAGCGACTTCGTTAGTTGCCAGTCTATAGTGGACCCTCCCTGCAACAGAAAGTTGTACAACATTGGAAATTACACGGCGGCTGCGACAAAGGGAAATAATCGTATTGGAGTGTCAGTATGAATGCGTACTCATCGTGCCCAAATTGACTGGGTTCATCACCAGCGCTGGTTATCTCGACATTTGGGCCAGACCGTGCGCTTCCTGACCGCATTCTTGGATATTCCACTGACATTCCCCAGTGACTCGTTCAAATTATATATCAATGATTATATTCCGGAATCCATCGGGTCCAATTACACGCTCGACATCGTCAACATTACGGGTGGGTCAACTACCATCGTCTTTGCTACCATCTCCAGCTGCATCTGTGTTCAGGTCCATTTACCCCAAGTTCCACCGCCGACGAGGGAAATCTCGACACCCAGCTAGGTAGGTTTCTTCTTGGATGCATAGCGTGTTGAAAATAAAAAACGTCTTGCGCAGCCATTCAAGTCGCATATCCCATCCCTTTGACCTATTATACGACGAATTCCGTCCCGCCATATATTCCAGACCAGAATCAAGATGGTGAAGCACCCGGGGTGAATGAACCGTACCTCGAGTGAGTTGCATTTTGGGTTGTAGCATTTTATTTCTATAACAGTCACCTTGCGTGCTTAGCTTCATCAATTATCTTCTGGGGCTAGATGAACCACCGACAGTCATAACAACCTCATACGGAGATGACGAGCAAACGGTTAGATTTTTATTTGATGCCTATCAAGCAACATTAACTTCATTGCGCATCTCAGGTCCCACAAGTATTTTTCTTTTCACTTCAATGGCGCGTATTGAACAGTAAACTAGGACTACGCCAATGCAGTTTGTCAAGGCTTCGCAAAGCTCGGAGCCAGGCCAGTGCCAATCTCTTCAGTCATTCGAGCCAGGTGCTCACTTTGTCCCAAACAGAGGTATCTCCGTCTTGTTCAGTACGGGTGACCAAGGGCTCGGCACCAGCGATTTGCCGGTATATCTGTCCTGGTAGTTATGAACCCAATTAGTTTAATCTTGAATTCCCAGACCTGCATTGCGAATACCGGAAACAACGCCACAACATTCCTTCCGGTTTTCCCTGCATCGTGCCCGTAGTAAGCACTTTAAATCTTACCTGATATCGCGAGGTGATTCTGGATTGTAGCGTCACGTCTGTTGGAGAGACTGTTGATGGGGATGGGGGAGCTATGGACCAAACGACTTCTCTCGGGTCGGGAGCCGGATTTTCTATTATTTCGACCGCCCGTGGTACCAAGGTGCGATTTCCTTACTATTATCCCGAGCGCTCGTTGACCTCTACCAGATGCTGCGGTATCCGGTTATCTAAACAGTTCCGTAAATAAAGATGAGACCCCACTTCAATCCAGCATGTACAACCATAACGGTCGTGCGTATCCCGACATCGTATGTGCTGGTAGGTCAAATTTGTCCAGGGCGAAATATCTACTCCCTTACAATTAATTCTCATCAGGCGGCGGTCCATTCTTTGATTACTTCTTCAATCGGTGGGATATCGGCCAGGGAACGAGTGCCTCAGTACCTACTGCTGCAAGCATAATTGCGTTACTCAACGATTGGCGCCTTCAACACGGGAAACCAACCATGGGCTTCTTGAACCCTTTCCTTTACGGAGCAGGTTCGGAGGGTTTGGTGGATTTAACGTTCGCTTCTGCTTCTTTCTAGCTCAACACTTCCTGATGTCTAAAACAGAGAAGGTGTCGTAGTGGGATGCGAGCAGCCAGGTTTCAACGCCACTGTCGGGTAGGTCTGCCTCCTTTCTTCCTTGAATGGGTGTTTGACTCTGCTTCACAGCTGGGACCCAGCGGCTGGTAAGTCATTTCTGAATCTAAGTCTCCGAGCTCTTATTGTCTCCAAGGTCTCGGCTTCTTTGACTTTAAAAAGCTACAGTCGCTCGTGCTTTGAATAAGTACTATCTATTATATGGACCACGTTTCGCATAACTGCTGCATTTACTGGGTTTGTGGCCGCAACAATTGTGACTCGAGTTATCGCTCGACGCCAAGTTCAGTTAGGGTCTCACTGCCCAGTCTTTTTGAGACCGCTGTTGTGCGCAGCGAAAAAAGAATGGTGAGTGAGTTGATCTCCGTGTAGAAAGGCGGGGGCCAATCCTCCGATACCGCGGCTCCACTGCAAATGACTCGGGGAATGTTTGATGCTAGCCTAGACTAATTGAGCGCTTTCCCTGTAAAAAGCATTGAATAAAAAACAAAGCAGCTCGCCTCTGCCCGTCTCATCAATGAGTTGCTGAATGACTTACCCACTGTAGAAAAGCAATTTTGATGAACAGTCACACGGTTCAATTGGCGGCAATGAACGGCACATCACGACTTCAATTTGAAAAGCCGAGCTGTGGAACAGAAGTTCGATTTTAGCTATGGGAAGTCACTACATACTACCACTAGGGTGAACATAACATTGGCACCAATCAAATTATTTACATCCAAGTCGCCCGGGACCGACCTGTACTTATTCAAGAGCTTCCCATTCAAAGCTCTATAGGCTTGCAATAGCACAGAGGTGTTGAGAGCTCCTTGATTGAAGTTGTGGACCAACGGGAGAGCCAATGAAGTAAATTCTACTCAAATCGTTTAATTTGTATTTTTGGTTGGCCTAATCCCACTCCAGTTCAACTTGAAGAAGCCACATCACGACCCAATGGCACAGGTTGCGCTTGTGCTAGATACCGCGGAGTTGTACATTTAACGCAAGAGGACCCGGTTCGATTCCTGGTTGGGTCGTGTTATCGCTAGATCGTGATTGTTTTATTTTTTCCATTTTTATTACTTTCCGGGCACCCCCTTCTGAGCCCTGCGTCGAATCCGGGCCTTTGCATACGCTACTTGATTGAATTCTTAGTTTGCTGTCGCGATAAAAAAAAATCCAGCGAAGATGATTCATGAATTGAAAGCACTGTGGTACGAAACTATAGAGAAGACTAGAGTAGTGTAAAGTCGGTCACACTAGCATCAACTTCATGGGTATGTTATTTTGTGCGCGGGGATAATGTTCAACCTGGAACTGGAGTACGAAAAGGGGTGTCATTTTATTCGCCTGATACATGATAAATACACCAATCTACAGAATACACGGAGGTACGAATCTAAGCCGAGGAGTTGCTGGACGTTGGAAGTGTTAGTTCTTGATATTGTTGGCGCAAGTCTGCATCTTCGGCTGAAGGGCGCTCCAGGCAGATGTAATGAGCTGTCTCTGGGCGGAAGTGGCACACTGGCTCGAAAGTGGGCTAATGTTAACCTGGAATGAGGGAAGAAAAAGTATTAGACGATGCTTTAGAACGCGGACGAGTGGTACTCGCCAGACAGGCGTTAAGTAGAGAGTTGAGAGCCTGCTTCAAAGCGCTCATGTTGGCGCCCGAGCCTTGAGCGCCGTTGGTGATACTTGTGATCTAAATGACGGGTAAGGAAAGGGGTTTATAGCATTCAGGAGGGATGTACCTGGCCGGTGACACCGCTAAGGTTGTTAAGAATGCCTTGAAGTGTGTTGAAGATATCATTTCCGTTTGTGCTAGAAGCTCCGCCAGTGCCGAGGTTGCTCTGTTGTGAACATCAGAATGGAAATGTGTCTCGCTCCATGCCCGCTTACAAGAGTTCCAGCCAATCCGTTGAGGCCGCTTGTGACGCTGCCAAGCTGGCTGGTAAGGGTGCCGATTTGACCTTGAACATCGTTCAACTGCGATTGGGTGTGTGTGAGTAAATCGGCAGGGTTACAGACGATCACGAAGAGGCCTACCTGGCTAGTGGATCCAGTGAGAGTGTTGAGGAGACCGGTGACCGAGCTCAAGATGTTGGGGAGGAGAGTGCTCGTGAGGCCGTTCAACAAGGAGCTGATGCTGGTCAGGCCATTCAGCAGGTCTGTGGCCGGGTCACTGGCGCCACTGAGACTAATGCTCCCACCGCCAGTACCGGGAGCTGCGACTGCTGAAGCACTGGCAGAAGCGGCGACCGACGAGCTGGCGAGGGAGGGAGAGGCGCTCGATGGGCACTGGAAAACGGTGACGGTCGTGGGGTTCGTGGCTCCCAGATTGATACCAAACAAGGGCGCCGGCGCAGCGGTCGAGAGTAGAGGTGCGCCGAGGAGAATAGCGATGGGGGGCGAATTTCGTGAACATCGTGTAGGTCGTAGGGCGTAAGAGGTCGTGAGATGAAAGTCGAGCTGAGTTGACTGAAGAAAACTGGGGTCGAGCCTCGTCGCCCTTTTATACATTTGGGCCCCGCGGAAGTTTAGCGGAACTCGGCGGACATGAACCATTCGCGGGTCAGGTCTTGCAGCGAACTATTTGTCTTGGGGTCGGACCGTTTTGAGACAGAGCGGAACGGAAGTTGTTTTATTTATTTGCACCGGTTTCTGGCGCCTTCGCGGCGGAAGTCCAGATAATCAGGACTTACCGAGCCTCGATTTGAACAAAGCGTGGACGATGGCTGAGAGAGAAAGTTGGTCACCGTGTTTCTGAATGATGACCGCAGATGCCGTGATGTTGCTGTGATGGCCGTCTCGGACAAGGTTGAAGTTGTACAATTGTATCGGCATGCGTTTCAACATCGCCGAGATGTCCAAGCGCTGTCCGGGAATGGCCATAGTATGCATCTTTGGCCTCCCCTTCAATTAGGTTTCATGTGAAAATTTCCCGCTCTCCTAATGGATACTAAGTCTATGTCTCAGCCAGTCAGTGTACTTGAACGAGGGCGAAGATAGGCCCGATAGACCAGCGCCGATGATGGCTACTTCTTGCGACATGGTAGCTGTAAAATGAGATGCTGAATTTGGGTTAACGATAGCTTGAATAATAATAGGCCCGGGAGCCGAAGAATTTGAAATGTCGTATCGAAGGACGGGAAGATCGCACTGTATTCGAGCGCTCCGAATAGACCCGAGTCATCAGGAAAAGCCCACCTAGCCGTATAGCTTGCGCCCTGTTCTGTCCGCACTGTCCGCTCCTAACCTTTCGATTTGGATTTTTGGTTAATGATTTTCCATCCCCATATTTTACTCCAGTCAAAGGAATTGCATTACGACTCAATGGCACAACGGTTAGTGCGCTCGCGTAAAATATCGCAGTGACAGAGGAGTACTTACTGCTGTAGGAGCGCGGAAATCAAACTAACGCCTTCGCACCTTGTCCTCCCGATGTTGTTACTACGCAAGCGCTTCCAGTTCGACTCTGGTTTGGGCCATGATCAAGGCCCAGGGTGTTGTTTTGTTTTTTCCACTTGATCCTATTTTATTACCTTCCGGGCCCCCGTGCGCCGCAGCACATAGAAGGCTAGAGCAGAGCGATTAATTTGACATTTTATTTAGCTGCTATGCTTTTCCGCTCGTAACCTTCAAGTTTCGATTTGGATTTTGGATGACGATCATCCTTCCCCATATTCTACTCCAGTTTAAGAGATTGCAATCACGATTCAATGGCACAACGGTTAGTGCGCTTGGTAAAGATTCAGCCTCTTTCACTCTTATATGCAAGAGATCCTCGTTCATTTCGGGGTTGGGTCGTCGAGCTTTTTTTTTTGATTCCCTCCCCTTTGCAAGTACCCACTGAGCCCTAAGAACTTTCAGGACGGCGCAACTGCGTTGAATTTTATTTGCTTGAGGTCAACTTGAGGTTCAACAGGTTGAGGTTTTGTTGAGGTTGGACAGGGACTTCTCCGAGCTTTGGGTTGAATAATTCCAGGACTTTCTCATGTCCTTACCTGGGTCGAACTTCAAGCAGCAGCATCATGTCCCAATAGCACAGTGGTTAGTGCGCTTGTTCCAAGTCGCAAGTTTTTCATCGATAAGCAAGAGATGATCCCTGTTCGATTCGGGGTTGGGACGTGATGACCTCGGTTTTTTTTCCATCCTGCAAGCGTTTCTTTTCCGTACTGTCTCAAGCGAATTGCTTCGAATTCTTGCATTTTATTTCAACGTCCATCCCTTGATTTGAACTTTCAGGTTGCGCTTGGTTCAACCACCGGCCACCCGGCCCGCCCCGGTACCCAATTTCACGTTCTTCTCTTCCACCAACACACTCGATGCTCCCGCACGGCATCCAGACACTAGGCGTGCTCGGCGCTGGGCAAATGGGCACGGGGCATCGCCCTCGTCGCCGCCCTCCGCGCCAAAATCCCCCGCGTCCTCCTCCACGACCGCGACCCCGCCCAAATCCGCTCCGGGCTCTCCCTCATGGACAAGCTGCTTGCCAAGGACGTCGGGAAGGGACGCATAAGTGAGAGCGAGGCGAAGGATGCGCGCGGCAGGGTGGTGGTCGTTGGGGAGGAGGGCGTGAAAGGGCTGAGAGATGTCGATATGGTTGTTGAGGTGCGCGTTTATTGCGCCGTATATTGGGTGAAGTTAATGCGAATGCGGGCGGGCAGGCAGTGTCCGAGTCCCTCCCCCTCAAACAATCCATCTTCGCCTCATTCGCAGCGGAACTGCGTCCAGACGCCATCCTCGCATCCAACACCTCCTCGATTAGCATCACCAAGATCGCGGCCGCGGCCATTCCGCAGGGTATGGGTGCGGCGAGTGCGGAGGGGATAAAGAGCGCGGGGAGGGTGGTTGGCCTCCACTTCTTCAACCCCGTACCCGTCATGGTGCGTCTCCGCGTCCTCGGGTCGCCAATATCAATTGGAACTTAGACGAACACAGAAACTCGTCGAGGCTCATCTCCGCCCTCCAAACCACCCCGAAACCCTCGGTCGCGCGCGCGCGTTTGCGGGCGCGTGTGGGAAGGGTGCGTGCGTTCTCTCTCTCTTATTGGCGTTCGTTTCGTTGGACTTGGGTATGCATTTGGGGGTGTACAGTCGCGGTGGTGCGCGTATGGTGCGCGCCGCGACACGGTACATCAGCGGCGGGCGCAACGGCGCGGGGTGCGCATGTGTGCGTGCTTGCTGGGGGTCTTCCGCGCCTCTGGAGGACGCTACCACAGGACGTCTTCCGTCGGTGCAGCCGGCGGGCGCGCGTTATCTATCTCCTCCGCTTGGAGCCGCGTCTGCGCTGCGCCACCGCGGGTGCCATTCATGCCTGCATCCCCTTCTCACACCGCGGGCCATTTGATCTTATAACGCGTGTACGCGCCGCTTCCGTGCGCTTGATCACGTTCAGCCCGCCTCCTCCCCCTCTTCTCTTTCCGTTACACAAAGCAATGACGACTGAGCCGCGCTAACGCACCACACAGAAGTGACCACCTCGAAAGACGTCCCCGGCTTCGTGTCCAACGCGCTGCTGATGCCGTTCATCAATGAGGTGCGTGCGCGTGCGCATCCTTGTGCTTCTCCCTCAACCGACGCCATTCGCAGGCAATAATGTGTCTCGAAAAAGGCAACCGCGACGCGGGACGACATCGACACCACGCTCAAGCTGGGGATGAATCACCCGATGGGGCCGCTGCAGTTGGGTGAGCGTCTGCGTCTCGTTGGATATTGTGATGACTGACTGACGCGCTGACGCGCGTTACAGCTGATTTGTACGTCGTCCTCGCTGGAGTGGGTTGAGTACGGGCTGCTGATGGTTTTTTTCTTTCTTTTCCTGTTCCTGATGTTCTCGCTACCCGTTCTTTCCCGACCTTCCCCCCTCTCCGTCTGCGTCCCGTTCTCTCTCCCCGTCTTCCTTCCCTTTTGGACTCGACACGCGCTCCTTCCCTTTCGGACTCGCCATGCCCTACCTTCCCCATTCTCTCCATTTGCACTCTCGTTCCTCGCCCTCGCCCTCGCGCCTACGCACATCTCCCCGACGCACCGTCCCCTCCGATGTATCCTTCCTCCCTCCCTCGCACGCATCAACTTCCCCCGACGCATTCCTCCTCCCCGGCTCACCTCCCCCTCCCCTCCCCTCCCCACCACACCCACTCTCCCTTCCTGTCCCGCCTCTCCCTCCCCCACCTCCCTCCTCATCCTCCATTTCCCCCCCTTCTTCCCCTCCCTCCCTCCCTCCCCCACCCACAGCATCGGCCTCGACACCTGCCTCGCCATCCAACAGACCCTCTACGACGGCACGCGCGACTCCAAGTACCGCCCGTGCGTCCCTGCTCGAGCGCATGGTCGACGCGCGGTGGCTGGGGCGGAAGAGCGGGCGCGGGTTTTATGTGTATGATGAGAAGTGATCCGGAGCGTTTTGTGTGGCGGGGGAGGAATGGGTGGGGGGGAGGGAGAAGGTGGGGCGAAGGTTGGGCGAAGAGCAAATGAAGACGAAGGGACGATTACTGTACTATTTCGCTCAATTCTTCCCGCGGCTGTGACCCGTGACACAAAAATTCGAACTTCGGTATTCGTAAATTCGTTGGATCGAGCGTGACTGACCAAAAAAGTTCGTAAATCCTGCCGAAATAGCGGGGACCAAGGGGAAACAGGGTGAGCAAAGACAGCATACAATCCAGATCCCATCATGGGGCTAGAGATATTTTCATACAATGCCCTCAAAGGTGCTGTCAAAAAAAGCATACAGCTACACAGCCAAACGAAAATTTGACAAGAAACAAAGATTTTAATTCATGAGACATTCTTGCGGGTAGCTCTTACAAAATGTCGATACTACAAGACTGTTTTTTCTAAGTCTGATGCTCGGGCAAAATCCATAAGATTGGTATGATGCCACTCTTACGGCGCCGATTTCTTTGAGAATTGGTGAAGTGATTCGATCAATCAAAACACAGCCGAGACGGAATAGGAAATACGCATCACGCTTCCATCAACCGCCCCAAAATGAACGAGTTATGGGTATGATGGCGGAGACCGGACTCCGGCAGAGTGTCCGGCGGAGATCGCCGCAGCGTTTTGCTCTAGACTTTCCCTGCAGACATTAGGTGTACCAATCCACTCCTGTCATTCCTTGCAAATAAACACTCTAGTCAGGATAATCCACTTAACTATCACGGCCTTATGTTGCGCTGAACAGCTGACCGAAATGCGCGAACTTCTCTGCTCGCCCCTATCTTCTGGCAAACATCTGCAGTGAAACACTCCGCAAATGCGCACACATAAATGTCCTCACCAAATAGCCTAACCCAATGCGCATACACTTTACCTGAAGCAATCCCTTTAAATATTCACTGAATTCAATGTTTTGTCTTGCTTTCTCTTTGATCCACCATGTCCAAAGTTCTGTCCGCTCAAATTCTGGAGCGCCTCCTCGCACATCCTTCCCTGGCCGGAAACCTCGCATTCTACAAGGTTCAGCGCTTCTTTGAACTTACAACAAGACTCTGGCTAGAGATTGTCCCGCCAAGCACAGCTCGTCCGGATTTTCTCCCAGATAATATCGCCAATTTGCTTTCCATTGTACTACAACTGGAACCGGAAATCGTTCAACTCATCTGGACTGCCTTTTCTGACTTGGCAGAGGCGGCATATCTTGATCCTGTCCGGTCTTCTGTAGACGATGACTTGAAACAGCAGGTCATGCACACAAAGTTGGTATGCAAAATCGACTTGATCTGCATTCACACCCCAACTGAGCAATACCAGGGGCGGAGATAATTGCTCCCCCAGTCACATTTTGCGTGCGCTGTAATAAGCACCTTAGCGAGGAAATAAGTGTTGAAGCGCGCCTGTACACATTGAGAAGGGGAATCTTACCGATTTTCTCAAAATCACTATATTGCCGCGGTGACCCTTTTTAGTTTGACTTTCTGACACCGTTCTGATTTTCTTCAGGTTGCCTCACACGGCACTATCACAATTACTTCATTACTGAGGCCGACAAACCAGACTCGAGACGCGAGTACTATCAGAGTCAAGTTCCTCAATATATTCACGTTCTTGAGTCCTGCTACGTCGAGCGTGAACTTTGCATCTACTTTGAGACCCAGTTGTCTCTCTCAAAGTCAGTTTCAGGCCGCTCTGTCTGCACAACTAAACTAACCCCTATGACAGTGCAACGTGCAAGGGTATCGCAAAAGTATACAACAAAGCCCTCGCCCATACTTCAGAAGATCCTAGCTCCTCCCGCTTGAAAGATGAACTGGCCCCTAATCTAGTTTTGGAGGCGTTCTTCTTGCATGCCGTGCTACGTGACGAGACTCACCACGGTCGAGTCCTCAAACTTCCCCACCATGGTCCTCAGGACGAACGACTCAATGCCGTACTGGCCGAGCGGAATTACTTCATGGTTGGCACGGGTCAAGAAATGTGGGCTCATACATGCAATAGATGTACAAAGATCTATCAAGGGGAAGACGGAAACTGGTGTGCGCTTCATTTACTCTTATGAGCTGGGGCTTTTGCTGAATATTGTAGACCGAATGTCTGCAGGCGTCCATGATGGCGTGACTGTTCGCCATGTCGCGTGCAGTGTCCATGGATGCACAAACGCTCTTCTCTCTCAAAGAGACCTATACTGCTACACACATCGCGACCTGTTGAAGGTCTGCTGTATTCGAGGCTGCTTGCAGGATGCCGAACCAGGCTTCCGCACATGCCAGGATGTGAGCCACCGAGCTTTTCAGACCACAGCGGAGCAGAAGAATACCGCAATGTTCCAGCTTCACTCCCGTCTACGCCAAGCTGGGATTTCTCAAGTCCCACGTGCCGGCGAGATAGATCTTGATGAAGATAACGACCCATTTTAAATGAAGGTGAAGAAGACGAAGAAGATAATGCTGCGGCACAGCTTCTGGCCAACAACCGCGCCTCAAAGGTAGGATTTATCGAAATTGGACACACAACGAGCAGCTCTTTGTTCGTTGCTGTGGAGTCATCATTTCTAGAGCGACTTTTTTGGCTCTGAAGGTGTCTCAGGCATTAATGTAAGCTCTATCTAGCTGTCGTCCTACAATTGTCTGAAAATTTTGCGAGACCTTTCTCAAGGCGACGTTTCCCCCCGAATACCCTGGCTCTAAGCCCTCATACATTTTTTACGACAACAACTGCCAGTTTCTCAAGCATCTTCGGGCGTCCAATGACCCCTATTTCGATGACGTGGGTCTCCCGGTGGATGTCTTCCATTTCCGCTCGAAGCATACGGACCGTGACATCTTTTGTCAAATTAACTGCAATCCCGCACGGTTTCGCGACCTCATTGGGCCTGATGGTACATGGGTCTTTAATTCTTCTGCCGCTGAGCAGGCCAATGCCTGGTTTGTCAAGTTTCAGAATGTGGTTCAAGAGATGCCTGTTATTCGGCAAGTCTTGCTCACATTCTTGATGATTTCACGTTCTTATCCTCATCCAGCTACACTTTCTTTTTGGATGAGATGATTGCCTTGCGCAACCGTGAGGTTGTTGCTGAGCTCACCGCACAGGGTCATATGCCTCACTTACTTTCAGAGAACTTTCTTCGTGGCACATCGTCAAACGAAGCACATAAGATTGCATAGTAGCATTACATTCAACTATGATGCATAATGCTTTTCCATCGCGTGACGAACCTGAGCAATTGCTGCTGCCCGCACCGCATCTCGCTGCCGTTTTGTAGGATGCTTGCCGTATGACTGTGCGTTGTTACGATTGAGGACCTGGCTAGGCATGCAGGAGCCATGATCCCCCTCTCCGTTGAAGCACCTACCCAGGAATGTCAACCAGAAAAACTGCAGATGAGAATCATAAACACACCAGACGGTATTGGTCCAAGTTTCAATGACAAGTCCCTAACCAGCATAAACAAAATCCCATTCGTGCCATAGCTTGTTGGTTCCACTCTGGTGAAGTTGTGCGCAAGGATAACAACCGCCCCGACATTCCTTTTTAGCCCGTTTTTCCATAATGTCATCCAATCCAACGTCGTTGTCGGGATGGATCACACTCATATAATTTGAGCACGTAAATGTTGTCAGTCCGTTAAAGCCCCATCCTTGTTACCTCGTCAATATTGGTCATCTTCTTGAGATCGGTCCGTAACCCAGGCATGATGGACTCCCCGATCTCCACCAGCACGTCGGTGTCCTAGGTTTTTAATGAATATCATCGGAAAAACTGCCTGCAACCTTCGCGTACCACAGCATGCCGAAATAATGCGCGGATGTCATCAGGCGTGTCCCCGCTGTGGCATGCGTAAGGGCCATAGCCATCACCTTTAGCCCCGCCCATTGGCTGCCTTGGACCTGAGCCTGTCATAGTACCGTATGCCCATGCCTGCATATCTTCCCGTCTTCGAACCCCACGGACACTCACTCGACGATGATTATCTAGCAGCTGCGCTAATATTTCTGGTGACATTGCTTGATAGCGCACACCTCCAACCTTGAAGCCGATGAACTTTGGACGTGCATGAAGAAATGAATACAACTCACGACCTCATTTTTCCCGCCCTCGTGCTTCAGAACAAAGCGGGTAATATCCAAACCACAACGTTTAAATGTTTCCTGTCGAGGTTTGATCCAAATGAAGCCCAAGTTTGGATCTTCTGGATTCATGTAACAGATTTTTCGGGGTCGAGGTGCAGGCTTTCCGTCACGGGCCTTGGGCTACAATAAAATAAGTCTACACTTTTCACAAGGACATATGTACGTGCTTACCGGAGGCAGAGGCTTCAAACGGTCATCTGGTGGTGCACATGTCATAACTACGCCTCTGAGACTTGCAACGTTCGGTTTTTCAAAGACTTCCAAGATCCTCACACAACGGTCCTCCATATTCTCGTTCCCACATTTAGCACAAGGCCCTTGGCGCTCTGAGGGCACCAGCTCTGTCCCCAGTATTTCCGCTATGACATTGTCCAGCTCTGGATCCTTCACCTTCTCCTTCTCCCCCCGAGCTCGCTTTTTCTCGTTTCGTATTTGACCGGGGCTTGGTTTGGCAGTTGATGGCACTGCAGGGGGTTCAGAGGGAATGGAGGGACGCAAAGCCTCATTGCGTGCACGAGCCAGAAGCTTGCGATGCAGATGTGTTTCATGGATCACAACAGCTAAGCGGTGGTCGAGCGTGCAAAGTGTTTTCCGCGACTCAATAGTGTCTGTATCCATCAGCAGCGAGTGCTGCATTATTGTGCGGTATACGATCTCGGCGTTCCAACCATCTATGGTCTGTGTCGCGAATCAGATTGCGATACTTCATATAAGCTATATCTACAAACATACCGGATACTCTAGCGTTTTGAGACTCGGAGCCAGCCAGGTTCTTGAGAAGAATTCAAACGCAGCCAATGACGTTAAGAAGTAAACAGCAAAGGGGTCGTAGCTCCAAGGATGCATTCGCGGCTGGGAGCTGATGAACTGTAAAAGCGGCAAAACATCCCTCTTCGTAAACATATACTTTGGATTCGGCTTTGGCCTTATCTATGGGAAGCTTCAATCAAGAGGGAGCAAGATAACGTCAGGCCCACCTTTTCGTATTCATCCTCTGAGAGCGTTGGGGGCTTCCACCGACAGTAAATTTCGCCGAATGCAATCTTCCAGTTGTGAACACGGAAGCTCCTTTGAACGTCGCCATGGGACGTCTCCAGCAAGTTCCCTGGCCTGCAAATTTTGTATAGCGTCGCCATCAACCCAGAGCTCTGCTGCTGGTCAGTATCAGGGCCGTGTAGAACAACGGAACTACCTCCATAGCACTCTGGAATTCCAGTGTCTTGTATACGGTTTTCGGAAGGTCTCGCATCTGGCAGAACGCCAGCACAACCTCCTTCTTGGGGCGCTTGCAAGTTGGACTAGGATTGTCCGGGAAGAAGAGATTGATATGCTTGACCCATACAGCTGGCATTGAGTGCGACGGTACTGACAGCGGTTCAGAGACGTCAGGTATGTCCCTGGAGAATGGTTCCGGAACGCTGTAAGCAAAATCCGGAATGTAGTCCGAGTCTCGCATGTCCCCGTCCATTGGATCGTCGTCGTCATCCCATCTTCGGGTACCGATAACCACTCCCCTCTCGTTCCAGTTCCTCACACTCGGAGGCGCCGCTGTAACGATCGCGCTGGCTGATAACCTCCTGCAAGGAGAAGTCGGCCGGTGGAGCAGCCTACAAACCAAGATGAGAACACTACGGGCAAAAGTGAACAAAGAACTGACGTATGCTCGAAAGTTTTTGACTTGAGCAGCATTGAGAACACGCAGGGCATCATTTTCCCCGTCGGGCTTGCCCAAACCCACCCATCGTAGGTAAAATACCTCTAGTATGACACGCCAGCTGAGCTCAATTTCTTCTTCTGGCATGTTTGCCACTATCTCGCCTCCTAGGCAGAATGCTAGCCAGTCCGACGCATATTGGAACTAAATTGTTGTCAGCAATTTTTAACAAACCGACGAAGTACAAGATGTACCCAGAATGGCGTAGAAAGATGAGCTTGGAGTTGTTGCCAGAGTGCAGCGCCGATAACCCATATTGACCCGCGAACAGCAGAACGATTTGGACGAGTAGAATGAATTTTTGAAGAGCTGGAAGAAAGGGCTCTTGTGTAAAAATCTCCCGGTCTGTGGCGTATAACTGCAGCTGTGGTGTCCAGGCCCCTTCAATGGGTTGAGGTTGAGCAGGCATTGTACTCGGGCAAAAGGGTGCTGGGCAAACAAAACCGCAAGTCGTGGGCAAGTCGTGTGCAGTCGTGTGCAGAGAACAATAAATAGTTGTGGCTGTGTTCATGTTCCAACATCGGACAACTATAAGTAGCGCCAGCCAAAGATTCAATAGAAACACTGTGGTATACAGTACAATATTCAGTTTATATAGATGTTTTGTACATTGAAACAACTACAAGGTATTTAAGAAGAAAAACCGGCTTGGGCTCGGGCGCAGTCAACATGCGCCGGATGCACGGGGTCCATTCATGAAGGCGACGCGCACAGCAGATGCACGGGGCCAATGGGTGAGGTGGATGCGCGCAGCGTGTGGGTGAGGCTGATGCGCGAGCGAGGTGGATGTCCGCGGCGGATGCGTGAGGTGGGTGCATGGGGTCGATGTGCGCGGCGTGGGCGCAGAGTCGACGTGTGCGCTGTGTTTGTGGAGTCGATGTGCACAGCGTGCGCGAAATAAACGGCTGCGGTGGAGGCTCGAGGTTGATGTGCGCGGCGTGTGCGCGGGGTGGATCGCGCTGCGCTCGGGTGCTGGAGAAAAGACAATGCATCGTCTAGGTGGCATAAATGAGCTCCAGGACTCTTTTTCCCCTCAAAAAAAAACTACCTTTCCTGTGATCGGTCTACTGCCCACCTAGACAACGTGTACGTGAACTCGACGTGTGCGGGCGGTGCATGTGTGTCGTATGCACGAGGTGAATGCCCGCAGCATCTGTGCGAGGTCGACGCGCATGGTGTATGCACTCGCTCGACCCCCGCGGCGTACACCCGAGGTCGATGGCCGAGGTCGACCGCTCAGCGTAAGCGCGAAGCGAATGCTCACGCTGTATGCGCGAGGTTGGTGGGCGCGGCGTGGGCGCACTCTCGACCCCCTCGGTGCATGCGCGAGGTCGAGGCGAGAGGTCGACCCCTGCGGCGTCTGCGTGCAGCGGATCTGCGAGGTCGATGCGTGTGGCGTCACGAGGTCGATGGGTGCGCCTGCGCCGCGTAAGCGCGAGTTGGATGCACGCAGGGGATGTGCACAGCGGAAGGGCGAGGGGATCCGCACGGGGGGGCATGCGATAAGGCCGTGCGCGGCGTATGCGCAAGGGGCCGTGCGCGGCGCATGCGCGAGGCGGATGTGCGCGGCGGATGCGCGAGGGGGCCGTGCGCGGCGATGCGCGAGGGGATGTGCGCGGGGATGCGCGAGGCGGATGCCCGTACGCAGGGGCCGTGCGCGGCGTATGCGCGAGGGGGCCGTGCGCGAGGGGCCGTGCGCGGGTATGCCCAGGGGGCCGTGCGCGGCGCTGCAGAGGGATGCCCGGTGGATGTGCGCGGATGCGCGAGGCGGATGTGCGCGGCGGATGCCCGAGGGCGCGGGAGTGCGCCAGGCGTGCGCGGCGGATGCACGCGACGCGAGGGGATGTGCGCGCGGCGAAGGGTGCGAGGTGCGCGCGGGCCGCAGAGGTGCAGCGGGAGTATGCGCCAGGGGGGCGTGCGTCGGATGCACGAGGCGGACGAACGAGGTGGATGTGCGCGGCGGAATGTGCGCGGCGGACGACGAGGCGGACGTGCGCGGCTGACGCACGAGGCGGACGTGCACAGTGGACGTGCGAGGGGTTGTGCACGGCGTCCGTGCGTGCAATGCCTGCACGGCATAGGCGCGGCGTCGGCGTCGGCGTGGATGTGCGCGGCGTATCCGCAAGGGGACGGGGGGATGGGCGCGGCGCATGCGCGAAGCGGCCGTGTGCGGCGTACGCCCAGGGGGACATGCGGATTGCGAAGAACGGCCCTGTTTGAAAAAAGAGGAGAATGAGTAAAACAACAAAAGCAGGAAAATAAAGAAGAAAAAAAACACACCTTAACTTCGCCTTTGTCTCACTCTCCGCTGCTCGTCGGTGCGGATGGTGCTCGCGGCGGTGGTCGAGGTGGTGCGCCGCGAGGGTGGGGCTGAGGGGCACGGCGTATGCGCGAGGGGGTGTGCGCGGCGTATGCGCGAGGGGGCGGTGCGCGGAGGCGCAGTGGGGAGTATGCGCTAGGGGGACGTGCGCGGCGGACGCGAAGGGGCCGTGCGGCGGTGTGCGCGGCAGACGCACGAGGGGGCCGGGCGCGGCGTATGCGCGAGGCGGACGTGCGCGGCGATGCGCGCGGACGTGCGCGCGGACGCGCGAAGGGCCGTGCGCGGCGGCGGGGGCGCGGCAAACGCACGAGGGGGCCGGGCGCGGCGTATGCGCGAGGGGCCGTGCGCGGACGTGCAGC
>JARJCM010000740.1:0-24671 GCA_029233265.1 Mycena alexandri | reverse complement strand
TTGTTTTTCCCAATCGGGAATGTTTTCGTCGATTCGGAGACGCCACCATTGATTGGAAACGGTGAATGTCAGCAAAATTGATCTTGAGACGGCTAGGTTGATCTTGGTGCGGCAGGATCGATATCAGTATCCAGGACTGATGTCCTGACATGCCGGACATGACCCGGTGAGGTAAGGACGGCCTACAGTACCCTTTTAGAACAGCCAGAAGTTTTTGTAAAAGGTCATGTGGTCAACGTCCATACCTTTTATAAAAGCAAGCCCATATGAGGTGCAGCCACTCCGCCTCAGCCATGAAGTGGTTGTCGACATAGCGAGCAGGTCGAATGCGTGGGTGACAGCAGGGGCGTAGTTGGGGTTATCAGGTCAACCGGCGAGCACGGCAAAGATGTGCCCCTCGCGTTGACAAGGGGCCGGCCCTGACTGAGAAGAAGTTGGTGGACACAGATCGGCACCCATATTCCATCCCAGTGGATCTGCGTGAAGCCAATGCGGATGAGCTGTGAGAGGGTCCTCGATGAGCACAGCAAAGATGTGCCCCTTCGCGTCGACATGGGGCCGGCCCTGACTGAGAGGAAGTTGGTGGACACAGATCGGCACCCACATTCCATCCCCCGCCGTGTGTGAGATATGCAGCAGAGCGTAAGAGGGCATGCCACATGCCCGGCAGAGATGACCACCGCCTCTCGGATCCCTTCGGGGCGACACTGGATGTGGTTGCCACGCGATGCGGGCGCTTCAAGGTCCGCAATGATGACGGGGGCGGCACAGGGTCGCCGCTGCGCTTCTTGTTCTTTGGGCGGAGGAGGAGGGGTGGGACCGGCAGCTTCTGTATCAGCGGTTGCGATGGTGGTGTCCGAATCCGAGGTGTTGAGGTAAGGCTCAGAGTCCTCAGGTTCGGTGTCTTGCCGGTTGTCAGATTCAGCGCAGACGGCAGCAGCAAACGGTGTGTGGATTGAAAAGATGGTGGCCTGGTAGAATTCGGCAAAAACGCGCCCGCTTTGCGTCTAGAGGAATATGTGAGTACATGCCCGAGAAGTTGGTGGACAGCTGACGTTTCTAGATGCCAGGACCAAATCATACCTGTGAACTGCGGTTAGCGCGGTGCAAACAAACAGAGTAGGTGTGAGGGATGAGTAAAAGGAGGCCTAGTGGGGGCATACACGCCTCTGCAGCTTAAAACCCAGAAATTTGAGCTCAACGCAACGCACTCTCTGGGGTGAGGCAAGGAGAGTGCTTACCAGGTCCTCTGGTTGGGTGAGGTGGTGGTGGGGTGGTGGTGGTGGCCTTGAAGGGAGTTAGATGATTATCAACGTCCAACACACGCACACGTCAACAAACAAATCTAAGCCGGACGTCAATGAGGCAGACACCGATGTCGGCATTGAGACGATTCTGAACATCACTGAGGATGGGAATGGCGCAGAGGAGGACAGACCATAGTGATGTTCGTGCTGTGTATAGTACAGAGAAGTTGGTGGACACAGGAAGTTGGTGGACATATATCTTGATCTTGTTCAGTAGCCCCGCCCTGTTGTACCACTTATTATACATTTACTTAAAAATGGACCCCATTGTTGGACACCCTACTTCTATAGGCCGCATGCCGGACAGTGGGCTGCATTTTTTGCTGGGAGTTGGTGGACTCCATCATGTCATGTTTTGCAGAATACATCGTGTTTAATCATATAGAAAACAATAAAACTACGATAGAACGTCAAAAGGTTTTTTTTTTTTTTTTTTTAATAAGGTCGGGGCCGGGGGTCGGGACGGCGGGCGGGGGGCGTCGGGGTGATGTGCGGGAGTGGTGGTGTGTGACGTGCGGGACGTGTTGTTGATGGGTGATGTGATGGGGGAGGCGGTTTGATGGCAGTGCGCACCCGTGATGGCAGTGGCACTGGGGATGGAGTCGGCGGTGACGACGACGGCAGCGACAGGCGATGAAGACGGCAGGGAGGGCGCGGGAGGGCGGTGGCCGCCGTAGAGGTAGTGGCCACCGCCCGCTGTAGTTGGTGGACAGCCTTGGGCGATCTCCTAAGTCCCCCACATAAGGGATATAAGAGATTCCCGTGAAATCACATTAAGCCCTCTAGTTAGAGGCTGAACCCCCCCCACCTTCAGCCTCTAACTAGAGGGGTTAGTGGGGCACACTAGGTGAGCACACGGTGGGCGCTGAGCCACCTGCCAGCCGCTCTAGACCCCGACACATTCCCCGTCCAGTGGGGGGCGTATCGGGCGGGTATGCCCACCGACATGGAGAACTTTCGGGCCAAGAAGAAGTGGACCCTCTCGCAGCTCATCAGCCTCGGCTTCCGATGGATCCAGTGGGATGGAATGTGGGCGCTTTTTTTTTTCGTCCACCAACTTCCAGTCCACTAACTTCCCCACAGCCAGGGCCGGCCACTGCTCAACGCGAACGGGCGCATCTTCGCTGTGCTCGCCGGTCAGCCTAATACCCCCGCCTACGCCGCTGCTATCGCCCGCGCATTTGACCTGCTTGTGCGCGCCGCTGCTGCATGGACCGCTGCCCGTTCTGCCCCCGCATCCCACCGACGTGGACTCTATGCAGCCGTCACCATCGGCCTCTCTATGGGCAGGGTCAGAGGCAGCCCAGCATGCTCCGCTCCGACCACCCCCTACTCGGGCAGCAACTCGCCGCTGACCCCGCCTTTCAGGATATTGCCGCCTTCGGCAGTGGTAAGCCCTGCCACCCAGCTCCCATAGCTCATTCTCACCCCTTCCCAGCCATGCTCGCATTCTGGGCCCCTTGCTCTACCGCTCTACCAATACGACCGGAGCTGCAACAGCCGGCTGGACCCGAGGCTCACCCGCCCTCGTCCATTGCCCGGTCCGTCTTTGCCTCCGCCACCTTCAACCTGGGACCCCATGCCTGGACCTTCAAGCACCGGGACATCCTCAACCTCCCCTTTGGCTGGTGCCCTGTCACTGCTTCGGTGACTTCGACCCGACCAAAGGCGGCCATTTGGTCCTTGGGACTTGAAACTCGTCATTGAGTTCCCACCCGGGTCCACTATCCTCATCCCCTCCACCCGTGCCCACTCAAACATCCCCGTGGCCAAGACAGAGTACCGGGCATCCTTTACCCAGTACAGCGCAGGCGGCCTCTTCCGCTACGTCGACAACGACTTCATGACGGAGGAGGAGTTGGCAAAATTGGACCCCGAAAAATACCGGGAAATTGGGCGAGCAAGGAAGCCCGTTGGGAGATGAGGGAGTGGTTTGTGGAGTACATTAGATGAGCTGGTAGTGAATCAGCATCAGCATCATAAACGAGCATTCCATGACTAAGAAGTTGGTGGACTGAAGACAGAAATATCTTAAGCCCTTGAGTGCAGCACTGATCCGTAGTGCTGCAGGACTTCCTGTGGATGAGGGACTCTGGTTGCTGCAAATTATCAGGCGGCTGGCAGATCTGGGGCGGCCTCCCTAGGAAGTCAGTGGATGCGCGCGCTGAGAAGTTGGTGGACCGAGAGCGAGAAAATACTTTAAGCCCTGGGTTGAGTAGAGCGCCGATACATGCTACTGCGAGAGCCTCTTTTTATGAACCGGTGCTGCAAGTTAGCAGGCGGTTAGCGTATCGGTGGTGGCCTCGAGAGGGGAGTTGGTGGACGCGCATGGTGGTACTGCATTTTGTATTCATAAGGGACCTGTGCTGCAAGTTTTCAGCTGTTAATTTAGTTCCCTGACACCTTTCTCTCTGGCCAGCGAACCTAGAACGAACCTCGAACCCGATTCGATATGGGGGAGTTGGTGGACACGGGAGGGAGTTGGTGGACACAATGGATTTTTGCCAACGTTCAAGTATGATGAGCTACCTAAGGCACTCATCCACATTATGGTCTTAGGACACACGTCGACCCAAACTATCAGGCCCAAAACGCGTACTTCGCAAATGTTTGAGCGCGTTTAATTTAACAGATGTGTCGACTTCAACTTCTTATTCAGACCTATTGAGGCGCCCGCAACCATGTTAACATGTTACATTTTACTGCAGTGGCCCCCTAAGTCCATCCTGACACCGCACAAAAAAAAAGTCACCAAAAAGTCATACTCACCTACATGGATCTCGGTGTTCGTCCAACCGAGTTCTGGGAGAATATGAGATTTTGAAGTCCCGGGATCGAAGTTCCATAAAAAGCCCTCAGAAACACTTGACATGGACAATTAACCAACGTGAACATCTGACCGCGACGTGGGATCCGTGGATGCGAGAGAAACAGTGCTAAAGTTCAATGGGGAAGTTGGTGGACAGATAATGAATTGTTTTGATTCGGCGGCCCCCTCATGTGCGTCTACCGTAGCATGTGTATTCAAACGGTTAACCAAGGCCGGGCCAACAGTTTGCAGCGAGTTGGACCGCGGGGAGGTGAGAAACTGTAACGGGAGAAGTTGGTGGAGCGGGCATTACCTGGTCGGAATTGATCCCCTACTCGGTGCCCCGCTCTTCAAGCTCGAATACTTACATGGATAAACAAGTGAAGTCAACGAGGTGAGAGACTGCGCTAATCCGCGGAAGTTGGTGGACCCCACCCCAATTCTTTGAATCAGCAGCCCCCTCATTTATTACCTGCGACATATTGTTCAAAAACAAGTCACGGTTGCCCCCGATGACCTCAATTCGATGTGCCGCCAAAATCCGGCGGAATGCCATGGAAGTTGGTGGACCTGGAAGTTGGTGGATACACTGATAAGCCGTGAATCGAAACAGCCGAAATATGCGTTTTTCGGTATTTTAACCACGTGCATGATCCAAATAAGGACTAACGTGTATCCCGCACGGTTAGTCAAAAGACATACACCGCCAACTTGCGGATTTATGTCAGCCAGACAATGTGGCCAGCTGTGGCCATCAATTAATTCAGCTGTCGTCCTCCTCTCAGCCACCTGGTAGCCAGCCAACGAACAGGCCTGACAATCCAGCCTTCCACCACGTTTTAGAATCCTGGTTACCAGCTTGATTCCAAAGGTGATACCCAGCCAGTACTTCGCAGTGTTGCGGTGACCCCGGGTCATGACCTCTGGTCAAGAGGCAAGGGTTGGCTACCCTCGAGTTGACCTGACCTGACCCCGGGTCACCCCTGGGGTCAGCTCATTCGGCCGATTTTTTCATCTGCAGTAAGTAGATTGCAAAATGATCACTACTACTAGCAATCCAGTCCCCCGGTAAACTGTCTCGAGGCTGTATACCCCGCAACGGATCTCTTTGGCCTGCTCTTCCTCAGCTTTGCTTCCTCCAGCGCGATGCTTGTCGTTCTGGTAGAGTTTCCCTTTCCAAAAAGCCCGCTACTGCCAGTCCTTCAGTCCAGACTTCTTCTTGGACACTATAACTTGAAACAAGTCGCGACGCGCTGCAAATGGACGTAAAAAATAAAAACTGATTGGCTGATGGGGCACGTGCTACTGCCTTGACCCTACCTGACCTCCTCGAGTGAGGTTGCCTGACCTGACCTGACCACTTGACCCGGTGGTCAGGTCAAGTACCTGACCTGACCTTCGCAACACTGGTACTACGGATGGAGGAAATGTAGAAATCACCTTGTTTCCACCTAGACAGACACATTTCAATCGGCTTTATCAGTATCCAAAATCTGGGTAAGCTTCAGCCGACACTGTACGGACTTTCAAGCTGAATTTGCCTGATAGACATAATAGATTCCATAAATTACTAATTATTACTCGAGTCTGAAAAGTCTGAAGCGCCATGCGCAAATCTGGCAGGCATGCGGCGAGCTCTTGCTTGGCGACGGATACCTCCTCCCTCAGCCTGCTCCTCCTCCTCTGCTCTCGCAGCATAATCCGAGTTATAATCTGAGTCGGAGTCAGTGCCATTGGACTGTCTCCGCTGTTTCTTTCTGGGTGGACCGTCAGACTCCTCGGAATTTTCTCGGTCAGAATCCGATTGGCTGGGGTCACCACCACTCTCCCCTCCTCCCGGTTCGATTTTTGGCCTTGGGTGCAGCCTTGCGAGTCGCCGGTGCCTTTCGCTTTCCCCAGTTGTCTTAGCTCTTTTTTTCTGCTTCTTTTTGGGCTCCTCCCCGGCCGCCCTAGCTGCCTCTACATCTTTCTTCTTCAACTCCCGCTTCTCCTTCAGACGCTTTCGCCTGTCATCTTTAGTCTCCCGCAGCGTGGTGGCCAGCTCGTAATGTTTCGATTTCCGATCGGTGAACAGTGGAATGGGCGCAGTGAGCCTTCGGGCAATACTTGGCGTAGGAGATGAGCGTTATGGAAAGCATGGGTGTTGATGATGAACCGATCTAGTGGCTGGTGGACGATGAATGTGTCGATGAGCTCTGATTCAACACACTCCTGCATCCGGCGACGCTGGCCCGAAGCTGAGCATTCCGCCGCATTGCAATCATGTTGGGCGTTGAACAAGAATTTTACATCCTGCCCGAAATGAATCAATGAAAGAACTCGAAGCACGATGGGATGGAGCACATACGAGGGTAGGAATAATCATGTATGTAGTTTCCGATTGACGCCGTGTCAAAACTGGCATTCCGAATATTTCATGCCGTTCATCAGAAATTTCAAAGACATCCAAGATAACAATTGCCGTTCCGCTACCATTGTCTAGAATGTCATCGATGCGACCCGCAATTATCCCGCCCTAACGTTCACATTTAGCTGAGATTAAAATGCCGGAGAAAAATGGATGCTCACTGTCAGTGGGGATTTTGCAAACACCCAACTCGCTTTCTTGCATTCATCCAGGAAGCAGAAATTAATTGCCTGCATGGGTACCATGTTGCAGACATGTCATAGCTTCCGCAATTAAGAGCTTGGATGCATGAGTCGCATTCAACTTGATGGTGAGGGCTTTTGGTTGGGGAGCACCCTTCACTCTCTTCGGGAGGGGAACTGGTTTTACAGAACCTGCAAATAACGGATCGAAAACGGAAACAGACAGACAAAGAAAGAAATGAGTTCGACGCACCTGGTACATGGGAATTTTTCACTGTCCTATCCTACCAATTTTTGAAGGACGGGATGAGTGCAAAAATGCGCGAACCGCCAGGCTGGCTCCCACTCCCCTTCAGTCTCGGATGGCCACCAGCCACCTGTGAGTCGGTGCTTCAAGCCCTCTTGATCCGCGAGTTGCAGAGCTATATCTCGGCTCGGAGCAAGATGGTTTGAGAGAATAGAACAATAGCGAAACACTGCGTTGAAGCATTCATACATCTCCGTCATAACCCCTATGAGCGGACCGAACGCAACAACATCTTCTGGAGTGTGTGAGAGTAAGTGCAACTTAATCTTCGTGAGGATTTTTGTGGGATCCAGGACAGCGAACGAGTCCAGGACATTCCCAACAGCAATGTGGAGATCGCTGTCTTGAGTGTCAAATTAAACAGAAAGACCAAAAATTCACGCACACAATATTCTTTCAAGTTGCGGATCTCGGTGAACCATATCAGGGCAGAGAGCTCGCCTACGGCGCGCCAGGTCGCAAACTGGGCATCATTTACAATCCCATAGACATGAAACATTGGTTTGGGCGATGGTTTTGAGTTGGTCCAATCAGGGAGTTGCATACTGCATAATGTAATTCGCCCTAATCGGGTGCACGGATAAACCGTCTATGTTGGTGGCCTGCAGGCGTCGCGAGTATGTTTGCTTTTGAGTGTCGTTCCACTTCGTGTGCGAAGAGTGCCAGATGTATTTTACTACTCCAAGTAAAATTGTATGCAGAATTTCGACGGTGTGTGTCCTTTGTCGGGTCAAAACCTAAATAAGGTGTAAGTATATATCGCGTGGAATCTCCGCCCTAATCCATACCTTTCAATGTGAGAAACCCGCTATAGATTTTGGCTTCGTTATCCAAAGTCCACTGGACCAGCTCCTCTTCAATTTCAGGTACTCCGAGTCGGTGTCTCAGCTTTCTTGACCGCAAATTGGTCCAAGAGGTAGTTGATCCAATGCTGAGTATAAGCGTCCTTGACTCCGGTCTCCGTTTGAGTTTTTTGATGGTTGTGCAATGCCGGAACATGCAAGTTTGACCTGCTTCTTGAGTTCCGCCAGAATGTCTTCTTTTGACCGTGGCGTTCCAGGCTGGTAAAACAAATATGAATTGAGTTTGTTCAGGATGGGGAAGGCTAATTACCTCGAAGAGTGAGTGGAAACAGGCATCTGTCTCCTTTCTTTCTCTGTTCCCCCGGCCTTGCACTTGCGGCACATATGTTGCCTTTCGCGCCGATGTGCCCCGTAATTTCGCTTTGCATAGGATTATCCGAAGGCCCAGCGTTCACATAAATGCAAAGTCGTGATGTTTCGTGTGTGTCAGCGTCCCGGACCTTTACAGGATCCTTGTGTGTGAGCCTGAAAACCATAAGTCATCATCAAGACAAAATAAAATCAAGACGCACTCCAACACGGACTTGAATACAGTGAACTGCTCAGTTATGCTTGCGTTCGGAGATGTTGAGATAAAGTGTACATGGTATTCCTGCTGGAGGAGCTCGCGCGGTAGCCCTCTGTTTGTCATATATGCATTCCAGTGCTTATTCCAGGACTTGGATCGATTTCCGGAAACGTCGTCGACCAAAAATAATCAATGAAGCATGAATATATGCGATCCCCCTGTGCAAGTGCTCTCTTGGGATTGGGCATGTGATCGGGGTACTTTTTCTTCTTCGTTTCCGCTGAAACAGCGAGTAAATCTCCAGATATATAGCAAAGATTGAGGCCGGAAGCTTACCAGTCCATGGTGGAACACCATGTTCGTCCTCAAGATCTAGAAAGTTTGAGACAAGGTCCAATGTCGAAACGAGTATAGTCGAAGCATCAAGAACAGTAGCAAGCCCTGTAAAGCAATTATCAATAAATGGTGTGCTTTTCAAGGCGGCGCCACTGTTACCTCATCGTTGAGTTCCACTTTGAAAGCATCTGCGCACACAACATTTTTGAATTTAATCCAACAGATGGGAATAACGAGATCCCCGTCTTGAGACGGGCGAGTTCGTTCACGAGAGAAATGGCAATAAGGTGCCGCATACATAGGACTGAGATTATTGAGGTCCATGTCTTTGCGGCCACTTTTGCGCATGCCAGATTTCCCGAATGACCCCGTCTTCTGGGATTTCTGGATAGATGTGTATGAACTTGCGAGTCTCAGAGTTTGCCCAGTCCTAATCCGAATAAAATTTCAACATAAAACCAACTGGACTAATTCACCTTTGCAACAAGAGTTCGAGGATCATTCATATGAAAAATATTGCCCTTTGCAGTCTTATATTGTGTCGTTGGCACTCCACATTTGGTACGGAGAGACTTTTGGACTTTGCGAGGTGTTCAAAAGAGGGAACGTCATGAGCTCCAGATTCCTGAGGATCCACAAGAAAACTTTCATGAGCGAGTTCGAAATCCGGAGACGCGGGAGATTGTCCAACGTATCCAGCAGGAATAACTTGCAAACACTGTCAGTAAGTGCAAAAAAATCCTATAGAAGCACTTACTATCTTTGAAGGATAGGGAAACCACTCCGGCGCTCTTCTTATCCTCGTCAAACTGATTCAAAGTTGAGAATATTGTCAATTTGCAGGATCACTAATTGCTGGATCAAAGAAGTCACGAGGTCGTTCCTCGGCAATTAATTCTGGCGCTTACCTGCACTGCGCATTATCTCGGCCAAGATCTCGTCGGTATCATCCTCGTCAAGTGAATTTCCAGTGTCGCTGGGATCCAAGGAAAATGTACTGTTCAAACCCATGGTCTCGGCATTCCACAGGCCCAGCAAAGTGTCGCGGTGAGCAGCAGCAGAGATACCGGCGTCAAAACCAGCACCCTGAGGATCCTGGTCGATTTGCATCCACAAATCAGTCTCTGCAGTTGTCTGAACACGATAGGGTTCTCTGCTCTGGCAACTGAACATCTCGGAGACCGGCAAATTGCATCTCGGCGTCGCGCTGTCTCATCGCATCGGCATCCTGATTCCGACATGGATTTCGGCCACATCTCTCTGCTGCTGTGTATTTCGAGTAACAGCTCGTTGGTGCGCTGCGGAATTCTCGTACTTTCCACGATTCTTCCAGTCCACTGAGCAATCTGTTCCGGGTCGGGGGAGCCTGTGCGGTACACACAACACAATGCAAGCCGTTGCCTATCCTCACTCGGAAAAAGCCTTTTGGTGACTGATTAACCTTAACTCTGAGCTCTGAGGTGTGTTTCTGACCTTCAGGGACCTCCTTGGTCTTCATTGCTGGTGCCATGGCTCTGGTCTGAGTCAAAAGCGGCTGAAAACGAACAATGAAAAGTGCGGTTTCCCAATTTGGACGGTGGCCATTTCCAGCGGGATAAATAGGGCAACGGACTTGGTACTTTGCCACCTCTCCCTTCTTCCCACTCTCATCCACTCTCATAACTCATTTCTTCATGTCGGACGACACAGCAGCATTCCTCGCCGAATTGCAGGCGGGCCGTGAACGCCGGCAGGACATTTCTCGCAAGCGGCCCCCGAACCGACAGCAGACCCTGTCCGCGGCAGTGATGCCCCCGAAAACAAATACCCCACCCCCGACCCCTCTATCACTCTCCACCGGCAACATCCTTGTCTCACGCAATGTGACAACAGCGGTCCATCACCACGCCAAAGAAACAGAGGCTTCGCCCCGAGCAAATGACCCAGGTGGATACCTTTATGACGGTAAGTCTTAACTTCTTGCCTTGACACTTGATGGTCCTTGAACCTGACGCAGGATTCTCAAACCATCCGCGAGACGAAGCTATATATCGGCATCCTTGGCATTCAAAATGATCTACCAAAAAGATCATCGCTGCCAAGCCGGCCTACTCGGTGTCAGCCGAGCTCAAGGTACAGTCTTTCACAATGAAACACACTCGCCCTGACCTATTTCTGTTAGGCAAATATTCAGGTATATGTAGCACCAGTGCTTTGTCGCCAAAGCTTGCTACTTACAAGGGCACTGAGCCTGTGCAAATCATATTTGTGCGTTGTTTCTTTCCAGATTGTCTTCCTTTCGACTCTTGACTCGGTGGCAACAGAATATCAATCAAGAAATATCGGTTTGACACTCCCGCGGGATTCGAGAATATTCGGCGGATGCTGGGAAGATTACAAACGACCATTGAAGAGGCGTTTACCCAGGGCCGCTCAAAGTTCAAGAAACTTGTGCGTGCTCATCGTCTTCATTCTCTCTCTTGTACTTGGTATCCATTAATACTTTTGCAGCTGTTTTCGAGCGTCAAAATCTGCGGGACAAGAAGGCCATTGACCCTCCCGGCCGACAAGCACACAAGCCTATTCGGTCTCGCGCAGGCATTTGTCAAAGGCACCAAATGTCGCATCAACCCGGGCCTCTGCGGGCGGATCGCGCTGATGGTATGTCGACTCGTTCTTCTTCCATGGCCTTAAATCCTCAGTTGATTCTTTTCTCTAGCTGCAAGATCTTTCTTCTCTATCCTGGCTCCGACTTCTGGGACAAGCTGGACCAACATCTGGCGGTCATACGCGATTCTGCGAGAACGCCGAGGACATTGATATGTACGTCTTCCCATAAGATCGTTGTACACCACTAACCTGATTTCCAGAACATTTGAGGACCTCATCGAGACCGACAAGGAGCACCATGGCAATATTGATATTGTCTACCAAGGAACCGATGACATTCAAGACGAAATCGACACCACAGATTGCCACCGCCAGCGTGATTGATGCTGCAATCACTGTTCCGGCTCCTGCATCGGGTTCGTCGATGGCCGCCGCTGTTGAGGGGGAGGGGAGTGCAGCGGGGAATGAGGGTTAAATTACCATGTTTTTCACACAATTTCAATCCATATTACATTTTCCTGTCTACTGCGATGCGAGATTACTGTAATTGTGTCTATAAATGAAAGCCAGTTTGCCCCTTCAGAATTGGCGAAAACGGGTCCCCATACCACCTGTTAGGCAGAAAAATAAATGCCTGTACTTACCTGTCCTCGAACCGGATGCACAGGGTTACATCCAGGTTGGCGTCAGTATTGTGCAAAGACAATGGACGGATGGTGAGATCACTCATTTGCGGCGGATCTGACAGGTGACTGATGGATGGTGGCTTCAGCCGAACAATGGGCCCGGCTGGCCTACCCTGGTACAATAGGATCCAAACTCTAGCAATCGGCCATCAGACAGCTGGGTCCCAGCCGACGTTGGAACGTGGCTAACCTGTGATTTTCAGGTGGTTGACGGCTGGCGGAAATTTTACGGTGTACCAAGGCTATAAGCCGCAACTCGTTCGCGGCTCACTTATCAGAAAACTGCACATACTGAATAAGGGATTGACGACGGGTACCGCTTGGGCAAGGCTGAATATTGGTTCTGAAGCCACTTTGGGGTTCTATTTTACTAAGGGATAAGCTAAGACGCACTCTGTTGATTATTGGTCTAAGGGAATTTCTCCTTAGACGGACCTTTCGACTTGTTGAATATAGGCTCGTGACCATCCGCTTCGCCTCACGTGGCTGCGCTGATCACGGTTGCGAAGCGGCTGGGATCTTTGGTCACGCTTTTGGCTGGGCCCGCCAAATGTGTGCCCGGACTTATGAGTTTTCGTGCTCATCGGGGTCGCCCAACGTCGAAAAAAAGTGTAAAAAGTTATATAGGCAAAGTTGCGTATTTTGTAAATGCAAACCGAATGAGACATACTTTTTTTCGGGTATTACACCTAAGTGCCCAACGCCGTTGATGGGTCCGTGCTCAGACGACATCGACGACCTTCACTCAAAGTCAAAAAAAAGTTAGGCTCATTCGACTTGGAATTTGAAATCATCCAACATTCCTGCAGGAACATTTTACACTTTTTTCTGACATGTACTACTCTCCCCGACCAAGTCCGGGCACACATTTGGCGGGCCCAGCCAAAAATCACGCCCAGATGTACCAGTCACTTTAGGAAGCTTTTTTGATCCCTCTGCTTGTCTCGTGATCAAAAAAGCTGCTTACTAAAGCCGACTGGTTGCGAGTCTATGTTGAATAATGTTTACAACCGAGACGCGACGTGTTCTGTCACATGACCAGACCATGCCTTAGACAAGGTATTCAATATCGGTGAAACGGCGCGTTTGCAATGTGCTGCCATCTAGCTACATTTTGCGTTTTTTAGAGCTAGCACATGACAAATCTGCTAGCTTCTATTAGGCACATTACTAGCTTCTCAGGGCTACAAACTAGCAATGGGAACTCTGTTCGGTGGTACAAAGGAGAGTCAGAGTGAGCTCCGGCTACTGGCTGTAGTACGAGTTATAGTGCTAAGCGTTACACTAGGCGAATACACGCATCAAGGAGATAAACATACAGGTCTAGTACCTCAGAGTGTCAAGGATTCTATGAACGAGGACCAACGACTGCACAGACGGAGCTTTGGTCGGAGTTAGCACAGAGTAGGGACGAGCACGAGCGAGCTAGCAGGTGTAGGAAGGCGGCTAGTACCATAGCAGCTGGACAGACCCTGCTGAAGTCGATACAGTAGCGGCCGAAGTGGCGCTAGCTGAGACAATGCGAAGGGACCAACTATAGGGGTATAGGGGTATACCCACCAGCAGGTCAGGTGATGGACGCAACGCGATCCAAAGAGCCTAACGAAGACAAATAGCAGAAACAGTGAATTCATGTTGAGATGGAGCAGTGGATGAACGCTAGGATGTTCAGTCCGTAAGATAGCGGGGTGGAATGGCGTGATTATGAGCAAGCTGCACCGGGAATAGTAGTTCCGGAGTGGAGTTGCACATGGAGAGTTGCTCGGGTGCAGACTAGCACGCTGAGAAAGGCAATTATACCCGGTTTGCTGTCGAGATGGTCAGATAGTTGACCAGCTAGGCAGGCCCAGACCAAGAATAGACCCGGCTCGTCTTCCGGAGGCGGTCGCATGACCAGAACATCAGCCTGTTTTACTCATTTCTCTTTACCTCATCATTTTCTCTCTGAACAGTATATAAAGCCTCATAAAATACCGCTAGAGACCAGTTCATGCCCCGCTCATCGCTCAGTCGATAAGGGTGTGCTCAGGCCAGTCGAAGCGGAGATAAAGTACCTTCTCTGTTGTAGTCCAGTCTATAAGAATCGCAGCGTTGTTTGTTGGATCCAGAAGTAACTGTGTGAACCAATAAGTCGAAGCTTCGCGTTGGGAGTTTGTGAGCGGTGCCAATCTCCACGTATAAATCAGGACCGAGAGCACAAGAGTTTAAGTTTGAGAGTTGCGGCTAGCTTTGTGGTGGACTTCAGTGGTAGCTACGCATTGGGTGACCAGGAAACGCCTCCCGTAAACGGACCACGCCCGGCACAGCACTTTGGTAGAACTGCCAGTCGATTCATTGACCGACTAGTTGAGCTAAGAGAATACTCGGGGTCCTTAATAAGCCCAAGTGTAACAGAAAAGAGCTTGGATTCAGAGGAGTCTAAGTCGGCCGTTAGCAGCATTCAGCTAGCCAAGCCATAGAGGAAGTGCAGAAGAAGCAGCATAGCCCATTAGTGGGAGTTTTCAGATAGACACTTCATTTACCTCGCCTAGGACGACTGCACTTTGTGCGTCCGCCTAGTAAACATCCTTATCACCCCCAAACCTGTACATCCCAACCTTGGGAAGTCTTGTTTCGGAACATCAAGGGTAGCTAGCGAATAGTGTGGTGTTTGTTTAGTTGGGATAGTTGAGGCCATAATTCAATTCTCGTTGTGCTAGGAATCCAAACCAGTAGTCGCATACTACGGCTTGGACCCGAACTCACTGAGGAAGACGCGCTTAGTCTTAGCGAAGTATAAGTAGGGGATTTGGTGTTGTGTTAGGTTTTGTGTGTGGTGTGTTAGTGTTCAGCTAGCCCGCATTCAGAGCTTATTTAGCCCATTTTCCCTGTTAGCGCATCTTGCCCGTTATCACCGGCTAAGACGGCTAAACGGCCAAAGGGTCTTGGCAATACACCGATCAAGTGTCACTTCTAAATAAGCACGATATTGATGATGCGAGTCTAACTTGCGAACTAACTTACCAAATTGGGAGTTCGGGGTGTCCACAAGAAGCCCGGGCTCTGAGCATCTCAGGATAAGGCTTCGACCACTGGGGACATTACCAGTTACCTGGCCCAAGGCTCAAGGAAAAGAGCTTACCAACCGGGCGATCGAATTAGGAACCGATCTGACAACATGTCCCGCAACTAAATAGCTTATTAGGGGTTGGGATAATGTTTGAGCCTGCACAACTGTATTGAGCTGACGCTACTGTACTTAATCATAATTGGATAGATACCCGCAGTAGCATAATAGCGCACATGTAATACGTTTTGAGTAGATATCAAAGGAGGGTAGAATTAGTAGGATAGGCACTGGATCCTCCCTAAAAGAGCAGGTAGCAATAAAGCACCGCGTACCAGGGGAATTCTAGGGCTTGTTCAGCTAAGGCTAACTCACATAACGAGTTTAGTTTGATAATAACAAGTTTCGTTTTGGAATCGGATTTCGGACTATAAGTCAACCCATAAAACCCACAACCTCACCGTGTTACCAGACAAAGAGAGTTAGACAAAGCGAGTTCCAGACAAAGAAAGTTACCAGACATAGCGAGTTTCAGATAAAGAGAACACAGACTTGACCCAGACAAAGAGAATCGGACGCTACATAGCTGTGAGGCTTTAAAATCTAACAAACTGCGACTAAGGCGTTCAGAACTCTGTTCAACTCTTATTCGAGCCAAATTTGTGCTAAGCACGCAACTCATCCAAACAAACTTGCTCTCGAACTCTGGTCCTCGTCCTTGGAAGTACATTTGTGTAATCTTGGACAAGCAATCACAACTCGTCGGCGAATATAGACCTTGAAAGGGGTGTGAAGGTGTTAGATTTGGTTAGTAGTTGTTAGTTGGTGTAGCCATTCTTCGGATTAGGCTTAGCCAGCGAAGCATTCTGCTCGTCGTCTTTAGCATTATATAGCATTTTGGTCTGGTTCCCGAGCACACGTTTCAACGCGTTGATTACCTGCTGTATGATGTTCACTCATCGCGCCCAAGTTCCCCGAACGTCTCAATCGGTTGCCCCGGCGAAATCCGGCGGAAGTCCGTGGAAGTTGGTGGAAATTGGTAACGCGTGACCGTGACTTCTTTGCTTCCTCCCACCAACTCCCCACCTCGCACCCACCAACTCCCCCCACCGTTCACTCACCACGATGGCACGCAAACACAAACGCAACGAAGACAACGCACCACCCGCGCCCGAGGAGCAGCCTGAGGAGGAGGATGAGCTGGAGGAGGAGGGGGAGGTGGATCCGGGTACGGGAGGCGGAGCTGCGCGTCTCAAGTTGGAGGCTACGCGCAAACGGAAGTGCGAGTATATGCAATGCAAACGTGCCAGGTGAGTCGTGTTCGCTCGCCATGAATCTTTGTACGGAAATAATGGTGTTCTAGAGATGGTGAGGAGGAAAAGGCCAAGAGCAAGCTAACGATGCGGAATTTTCGCAACGGGCTCTCCGGGCAGGCCAAGGTGGACTATCTAGCGCGGCAGAATCAGTACAAGGCCGTGCACCGACAAAGGTATGTCCATATGTACGACTTGCTCATCTGTATTTGTGTTCACTCACCTGCACAGGAAAACCGAGGGCGCGGGACCTGCTCCGCGTGGCCGCCGGATTGAGGACAACTCTGAGCAGGAGGACGAGCCTGAAGATGAAGGCGCGGAGGCTAGGTACGTACATATGCTGTTGGCGCCTGGTCACCCGTCCACCAACTGACCTCGGAAAGCAGGTCCGCCGCCGCCGCCGCCCGCGAGTTTCGCGCGCGCGTGAAGAAGACGAACCCGCATCTAAAGCATGGTACGCACGGGTGACGTCCACCAAACTGACCTCCCCCTATAGCCGTTCCAAGAAACCTGCCAATGTCCGTGGTAAACGCAAGCCATCTGCCGAGGGGGACATGCTGGACGCCCCGACCACCAAAGAGGAGACGGAAGTACCACTCCCCACCCCCACTCAACATGTCCTTGCAGGAACGTCCCCCGCACCCTCTCAGCCCCGCCACTCCTGCACCCTCTCAGCCCGCCGCTCCCGCACCCTCTCAGCCCGCCGTTCCTGCACCCTCTCAGCCCCGCCTCTCCTGCACCCTCTCAGCCCGCCGCTCCCCACATCCTCCACCTCCCAACCCGCCACGCGGAAGAGGAAGTACCACTCTGTGCTGTGCGCTCGCGGCCCCCGCTGCCGCATGCGCGACGGTGGTCGAATTCCAATCAAGGAACCAAGGGCCAAGCGCTTCACCTTGCGCAAATGGGGGCCAAGGCGCGGCAACCCCTTTGTAACCGACCAGGGTAAACCCATTGACGAGGCCACCTTTAACGCGGCAATGATCACCTGCTGCTGAATGGACCTGCTCTACTATCGCCTCAAGTTGATCGAACGGGGGGCATGAGCCGGGTATTTTGGACGCCTACCTTACGGAGGATGAGGGGCCGGAGCCGGAGGAGCGCAGTGCAGAGTGGGAGCAGAATGCCGGGAGCATTGACCCTCGACCCCGATGGGTTCATACTGTGCGTCCACCAACTTCCATCACCACCGCGTCCACTAACTTCCAGACAGTCTCCCCTATCTACTCCCATCCGATTCCCCAGCGCCCTTTGGCCTACAGGGGATGAAGGAGGAGGACTGGGACTCAGATGGCTTCTTCGACCCAGAGGAGCCTCCACGGTGCGTAGTGCACTCACCCACTATCACATCCACTAACTTCCACACAGTGCACTAACTCCCCCCAAGGCCTTCGACTCCATCATACCCACTCTCGCCAAGTCGCGCCGCTACCCCTACCTTCGGGGACATCTATACCCGCCCCAGCCGGAGCCCTAGCCCTTTTCCCGTGAGCCCCGAGCGCAACGCCCTCACTCCTCTCCTCGAATTGATGGGAATTTCCTAAAATGGTAAGACATTTGATTGCGCCGCAACTGTATGTTCAATCACTCACTCATCTCATGTGATTCGGCTGCTAAAATTCAACTGTGGACCAACATGCACAAAAGCCAAGCCTTAGTTCAACGGCGATGTTGAACCGTCTGTGCAGAGGGAGGTGTATGCAAAATTCTGAGTCGAATTGCATTGATTTGGTTGATCAGTGTTGGTGGATTGCTTTCAAATCAAATTATCTGTTAGTGAAATCAACAGAGCGCGAAGATGGGACTCAACTTCACTCAAGCACTCGGACGCAAACTTGCACAGAGGCTAAAGTTGTTGTTGGATGAGCTGTAAGAATTACGGTGGGACCGTGGCTTATGTGTGCACCTTGGCAATCTCAGTTGATAACTGTTCATCTTACCGCGTGATTTTTGTCTCTGACTGGGTGGACCCGGTGTGGTATCAAACGAGGTTCGACTAACCCAACGGAAAGGAATGGTGAGGAATGGAGATGAAGGGGAGTATGTCAAAGTTCTGGTTCATTTTGAATTTGGGGCCGGCCTGCTTTGTATGGGATGAGTTAAACGGGCCTGCAATAGCGATGGCGGAGTTCGAAATAATTTCTCCACACGTGGGAAAACTTAAGTTTAACGTACGGCAGGGATGCCGAAGGGGGCAAGTAAAGTAAAGTTAGTTTACATTAAGTTACTTTTTACGCACTCCGTCTGTTCTATCCCGCTGTTACTGGCAGTGGGGAAAATATACAACTATTGTATGTAATACCTTTGGGAGTAGGTGTATGAATGAGTGATGGTATCGTAATCACAAGGGAACTGGAGGATGGAGATCACAGCCGTAGTAGTCTCTCACAGCCAGACGCATCAACCATGACGCTCGTACCTCGCTTGTTGAACAACAGTAGACAAATTCAATCAAGTATGAGAGAAAATCTAGAAGATAATACACTTCTTCTTCACGTCCTTGGCAGATTCTTGGGCCTGCAGAGATGGCCTTCGCTGGTCGTAATGCGCGCACAAGGGCGGTGAAGACTTGTTCCACGTTGAGGCCCGTTTTTTGCGATGTCCTCGAAGAAATCACAGCCGAACTGTCGTGCTAGCACTGCTGCTTCCCTCCTCTCTTGGACACCTCGCGGTCTAAGGGCCGGTCGCATTTGTTTCCAACCAGCAGGAGGATGGGGTTTCCCCGTTTGGCTCGTCTCACCGATTGGTGGAAGACTTCGAGTCGGTCGAAAGGTCGACCGCGGATGTGATGGAATATACGAGGATAAATCCTTGGCCCTCTCTGCGAAATGTTCATGAGCGGAACCCGTGCCAAAGAGAACAACACGCACCGGACCCATTGATCCCAGAGTGTTGCATACTCCTCTACATAGCGGTCATGCCATTGAACCCCGGAATGCCGAAGAAGGGTGCACGGACGTACCCTGACCGTGTTATATCCAGGTCCGGGGGGAAGGAAGGATATGGCCGGTCGATGATGAGCGAGGGATTACGGCGACCGAGGTATTCCGGTTGGCTACCGGACACAACAGTGATACCGAGGGAGGAGGGTGGTAGACCAGAGTAACACAACGCCACAGGACAATAGGGCGAGTGTACTATCCAAGCCACCAGAGTGAGGAGGAGAGTGAAGGGAGGATTCCGGTTATGGGGAGACCGGAGTGTAAAACCCAGAAGCAACTACAGAGCGCAGAAGCAACTTAATTATTAACTGAAGAACAGGAGTGTGTCTAGGGGTTTATATAGTACAGTATTGTAATCTGACATAAGGTTATATGAAATCCATGTGGAGATTCCTAACGATCACCTCATGTCGTTGAAGACCAAGGAAGTGTGAGAATGGAAGATGTGAAGCATGTGGAAGGAATAGAGACCATATGGTATGCCACAGGATATACGAGTAACCATTCAGATAAGCCGCATTGCATTGATAAACCTTCTGGGGATTCCGGACCTCCGGAGACCCGAGTTCCCGGAATCGACTAAGAGGTCAGCGACTGTTCCGGAATGATATCCCGAAGGTGAGTTGCACGGTATAATAGACCGGCAGTATCAATCACCTCGACAAAACAGATACGGTTATTGACTATAAACTGCTTGCAGTAGGCATCTTCTATTGTTGGATCGTAAGTCTGTACGGTGTCTGTTGAGTGACTATACACTGCAACAATGGCTGATTGGACAGCAGTACCTCTGCAAGGGTGTGGGGGTTTAATAGGCAGTTTTAGCGGAGATGGGAGCTCACGATGAAACAACTCATTGTGAACTGAGGAGCCTCAATAGTGGCCTATGGGCAACAAGAGATGGGGATGCGCAGCTTACCTGAACGCCAACCAACAGCCACGTGGTTTTTCCCACCCCACCATCACCCCAGGACGGCAACTCTCCACCCATCCATAGTTTCTAGTCGCGAATGTGCTGTACACCGTATCTTGAGGGAGTCTGAGGGCTACGGAAAGATGTACGACGTGGCTCTGGTCAGTGGCTCAGTGAAGATTTTATATTATTCGTGCGAACCCGTTTGCCTTTGTCTCGGCAACAGCTTCAATGTCCGGTTCAGAAGTGGTTCGACCAAACTGACACAATGTTTTATTTTCATTGAATATTCTAGTTCTGTGGCCCAGGACCCTTGACACTGTAGATTCTATGACGGTTGAGAGCGCAACTCGAACTTTCGGAGCACGTTCAAGTTTAAAGCCGACAATTGCCGAAGCTGAAGATGGAAGTCCGAGGTCAAACTTCCAATCGCAAGGTGAAGTTTTACGTCAAACTCGGTTTGGGGGCCAATATGCTCTTAACTGAGAACCTGGGCCTAGATTTTCGGATAAGATAGATAGCCTGGGGTTTCCCGAGAACCCGGGTTGCCCATTAGAATTATCCCGTACTGCGAACAGGTGCGCAGCGTGTGGGTATGTGTATGGGTATGTACAGGGAAGGGGGGAGGTGCGGATAGAGAGACACGTGTGAAGGTGCGGCGCGGAATCAAAATTATACGGGTGCCCAGATTTTATCTTGCTCCTCGTTAGTGACCGGCCCGCAATGCGCCCATCGGACGACCACTCCGCGCCGGAGGGACAACTGAGCATCGCAACATCTCCCAGCAGCATCGCATATGCATGAATCTACCATCTCGCCAATTTGATGGGAGGTTGACACCTCACAAAAGCTGATCGGTCACACACTCACAAATATGGTGAAGGCCCAACGCGCCCGCAGAGAGAAAGACACCGGTTGAGGAGAAAATCCGAGCAAGAATCATCGACAGAGGTAATTCGCAGACGGAAGCGGAAGTGCTTTTTGTATATCTGAATGGATTATGGATGGTGCGGCTAGACTCGAACCGGTCGATATTTTGCCTATGATGACAGTCGATCAATTGGGTACCAAAATAGCGACTGGAATGAAATCACCGTCGGGTAGGAGACACGGCGATTGCCGAGAAATCTTTTCCGATTTCGTCAATTTTTGATAGCCTCTTGTAAAAGTATTTTGTATCGAAATCCGAAGAGACAGTTTTAGCTAGTTGGAATTCTAAGACTTTGGACGTTCTTCGATTTTTTTTTTAAGCTCGAGAACTGATCGCTCTACCCCGCTTTTACTTCTCGCGTAACACATAGGGGCTTCATACCTTTTCGACAACTTTTCGACCACGACTATCTTGTATGGTTTGGAAACGCGCTGGGGAGAGCTCAGACTATGACCCAACATTCCTACCACCCCCGAAGCACATTAGAAGCTCTAAGTTTACCCCCAAGCTCCCCGCCACCACCGGAGACCCTGGCAATAATGAAAGCCCACGCACACCGGAAGCGGGGCCATTCACACTGAATAGTGATGCGGCAATGGAGGATTTCGACATGGTGGAACCTCTCCTGCCCTCTTCGCCCTCCCGTCATCTGGCATCACAGCTTCAGGCAGTGGTCCAGCTCCACAAACACCTCAGCGCAGCACACTGCGCGCCAGATCTCTAGAGCCCCGCCCATCCTCGCCAATGTCCATGGGGATGTTACACCCCCTTAAACCGAGGGCTAAACTAGGGAGACCAAAGCTGACCCCGCAAACCCGCCGTCTCAAGAAAACTCTGCAGAAGTTTGCGTCAAGTCACTCACTCCGGACAGGGTACAGTCAAGAAGGCCAAGGCTGAGTTAAGGAGAAGGCGGCTCTTGCAGCGCGCTCGAGGATGGCTGAGAAGGAGAGGTTGGCAACAGAGGCTGCGGAATCGAAGGCACATGAGAGAAACTTGCGGCAACAAAGGCAAAAGAGGAGGAGGCGCGCCAGGCCATCGTCGATGCCAAGAATACTCTAACGTGCACAGGAGGTTTTATTCGCCTCCTCAGCATGAGTGACGGATGGAGGGTTCGCCTTCAAGAACCTCGAGGAATTTTTTGATGCGCTTTGGTGCAGGGGCGGGGATGCAAACATCCTCCCTGATAACAGAATATGTCCAGCGACACGGCGCGGCGCACGCGGAGGGAATGTTCACACATTCAAAGGAGGCGAAGGAAGAGTTTATTTCGGATACATTGTCGGAAATTTTCCAGGAGGAGGGGCGGGCTATTCAGCGATATTAACTCGGGACTCTACCACCACCGTAATGGAGCTCCTAAAGGATTTTCCATGGATTTGCTCGCAGAGGAAATCCGAGCTGCGGCCCCACATCTATGGGCTGCGCTTGCAGTACTTGCGACTCCGGACCAGTCAACGAGAGAGAATCGACGGCGACACTCAGCGTAACAAAGGCTTGGTGAGTTCTTGCCCTTTCGCTTTATTGGGGCTGATGTTAGCACAACTAGGTTTTTACCACCATCTGCGCACTCATTAGGGTGTTTCGAAGTTAAGACTTGTGCCCCAACCTGTGCCTCAACTTTGACCCCAACTTGACCTCAACTTGAGTCAAATTGAGGCAGAAGTTGGAGCTCTAACCGTGAAACACCTAAGCTGCTTTTCTGCCGCAACTTTCGAAAGTCGGGCTCCGCTCAAGAGGTGCTTGATCTCTGGATCTTCAAATATGATAAAGAAGCGAGATCAGTGATATCAATATGGATCAGCGGCAGCACAGCCAGAGAACAGAATACCTTCGCGTGTTCCTTGTCATGAATCACCTCTCGGAGTCTCAACACTAGGTACAACAAGAGAAAGAGCTGTATATGCAAGTACTGTATGTTGGTGGATTTATTATTTGTCGGATGAGTCGGGGTATCGGATGTATGTGTATGTTCAGCTTATACAGTGGTAGGATTCCATGTTGCTTGCAGGCCGATTCAGACAGTGCCAGAAGACGACTGTGAACCCGCGCCGAGATGAAGACAAGCAGAGACGCGGTGTGGCCTGTTGTGCAGTGATGGGCCGAGTTGGGTCAGTTGGCCGGTACTGCCGACGTCTGCTGTTGATCAACATTTCCTTTTCGAGGGGTGGTGGGTCGTGGGAATTATTAGCTGATCCAGAGATCAAGCACCTCTTGGCTCCGCTTATCACGAAATTTGACGTGATCTGAGATTAGCCGAAATTGAGGCAGAAGTTGGGGCAGAAGTTGGGGCAGAAATTGAATAGGGTGTTTCAAAGTTAAGAAGTTGACACCAACTCGGGTCGCAACTTGTGCCGCAACTTGACCAGAAGCTGAGGCAGAAGTTGAGGCATGAAATCGGAGTTGGTGCTGAAGTCGTGCGTTGCAGCACGACTTGACGTCCAACTTCTGCCCCAACTTCTGCCCCAACTCGGTACCTCAACTTCGGCCCATCTGCCATTTAGGCTTCCGTGACGTCGTTTTTGATAGTCAACTCCCGCCTCAACTCCGAAGTTGAGGCACAGTTTCTCGTTCAGGTGTTTCACAGACAGCCCTCCAACTTCTGCCCCAACTCAAGCCAAGTTGAGGCAGAGTTGGGGCAGAAATCGGGGCGCAAGTTGGGGTCAAAATCCTAACTTTGAAACACCCCAATGTCAAGTCGTGCTCTCATGCACGACTTGACATCCAACTGCCTTAACTTTTACCTCAACTCCTGCTGGGGCGGCCTATGATGACTCAGATAGTGTGCCATGACCCTGCTAACTTTCCTACAACCTGGAGTTTGTTGCAGTATATGTAGTTGGCAGTGTGAAAAATTTTGGGCAAGGTGCACAGGTTAGCTAAGTGAAAAGTGAATGCACAGGGTGATTCCACACATGAAAAGGACAATTTCTGCCTACTCAGATTGTGTGCCATGACCCAGCTAATTTCTCTAGAACCCGGAGTTTGTTGCAGTATATTTGGTTGGCATGTTGAAAAAGTTCAGCCAAGGCGCACAAATTAGCTGTTAAATGAGTGAAAAGCGAAAGCATACATTGATTCTATACCTGAAAAGAGTTGGACATTCAATGATCTGGAAATAAAAAGATCAAAGGCAATGGACGAAAGGATGGATATGATGGGTGAAGGACAATGTGTCCCAATCAAGGATTGTTCGCATCATTATATCCCATCTGATAGCACTGTTCGCATGATGTCGGATCTATTTCTATGGCCGACGGGTTCAAGATAATTAAGTTGTAAGGTAAGCAGCAATCAAATTACCTTAAAAGTAAAGTGTTCCAACACGAAAAGCATACGTCATTTCAGAAAATACAGGTCCACTGGCTCGGAAACCATGGGTAAATAACAAGTCTAAAAATAAATTTTATAGACTTGTAACAATTTGTGTGCCTCAACTTTGACCCCAACTCCGCCTCAACTTGAGCCAAATTGCGGCAGAAGTTGAGGCTTTAACTTTGAAACACCTGAGTAGATTTTCTGAGAGTTGAGGCAGAGT